>CM035431.1:88855817-88965817 GCA_020310875.1 Ceratopteris richardii | reverse complement strand
CACAAAGGTGAAATACAGGGAAGTTACTGACTCACACTATGCAATTCCAATTAGAGGACCTACCTCCACAAGAAACCATGGTCACCATCTTCCAACCAAATTGGAGATGCGACCTATTACAAGAATATCTAGAAATGATGTATACATAGTCCAAGGCCCCCATGCATATCATGTTCATTCCATGTTATGGCCAACTCCCACGATGTTGGTCTGGGCTACCTTTCACTATTACGATACAAAATGACCCCAAGTACAAAGACTGGATTAACTATCCTTACTTCATGCCACCACGAGGGCCCCCAATTGTTGCATATATGATTGCAACAATCCAACATTGGCTATCATGTTTGCATCGCATGATAGAAATAGCATCTAGGATGCCACTCAATATCTTTGATCTCATGCAAACAACCTTTAAAATCTTTCCAAAAATCAGAGCACCCCATGTCTGGATGATAGGGTTTGAGCATGGAAATTTGGATCTAGTGTATTATATGAGCACGACTCCCTCAGGAAGGACTTGTTATGCATAACATTCTCAGATAAAATACCTACCCATGTCTTACAAACAAACACTCGAAGAAATTTTCACCATTGAGCTCTGGGAACATCATTCAGAAGTGTTCATAACTAGGCCAACACACCTTCTACAACTCTTTGCCTGTGAACAACTCATGTATTCATTGAACTATTGTTACCCACCACATGACACACCACACACCATATCATGGGATAAGTTAGAAGTAGATCTAGCATGTAGTCTCCATGTCAATGAGCACACACTCGCTCAAAATCTCCTTCAAAATTATATTGATCAATCCCTACAATAATGTTCTATCGGGGATGATAGATGCAAAAGGCAGGTGGTGTTGGCAGCACCAGAAGACACCACAAAAGAGGAAGTATATGAAGAATGAAGGTATGACACCAAAGGTGGCCCCACCAAATTTTCAATGTCAAGATAGATGCACAAAATACCAATATCATCATTAGCAACAACAATGATTCTAATGCAAGCCAAGCAATCCTCGAGGTTGAGGAGATTAGATAGAATGTACCTATCAAATTCATATTTTTTGTACATCATTTGATACCCCAAAAGTAGTTTAGGACATAATTTTTAACCAAGCTAGCCATTAGATGCCAAACCGGCAACAAGCTTATCGATACCTCTGAGGATGTGTATGAAGAATTTTTCCTTTGTAGGGCAAGATCAATTCACTCAGCCACATAAAAAAATTGTGTCCAATCTCTACCTGTAGAATCAATAGAGAGCAAAATCAATGTCCCTCATTAGATTATTGATCAACTATATGCAGCTAAGGCGAGGTGGGCAACACAAGCAAGTGTTGAATGGATGTTTTACGATCACTAGGATTATTTATAGATGCTTGGCCTATGACATCCGCGGACACTCACTAGACCAACACTCCATCTTTTTAAGTAGAGAAAGGCTTTAGCAGATCCACTGTCAGACATTGGTCCACAGGTATCGTTTCGTGTGTGTGGGACAAGGGCCAACCATAGCCAAGGTCCCAAGCTCGGGGGATATACTAAGGTATTCAGTAGTAATGGGTATGAGTGTTGCATGATGGCCACATGGAGGCACTAGACCATTCTAGATCATTGCTATTTTTAAAATACAAGAGGGTATATATTGATGGGAGGAGAGTTGCACACACATCATTCAAGCCTTTCTTACACTTGGTATCAGAGCTTCAAAACTAAAAATAGAGTGTTTTTTTGGGCATTCGTGGGATTCCTCCTGTAGAGTTTTTTTGGAATTTCTTTTTGCTTTATGCATGAGATTGATCGTCTTCTTCGCGTGAAGTTTCATAGGTCCCATCAAGCCCATGTGGGATTAAGTAGCAGACTACACGTGTGTTTGTCACCTAAAGGAGGAGAATTTTTTAATTTTCTATTGCTTCCATGGCCAAGGACTACTTAAATTAGCCAATTAGCATGACATAATTCCATTCGTTTGGCCATATTTTGGTAGTACAAGATCCAAATTCAGAGATCTTTGTTGCTATGGATTGCTCTCTAAGAGCTCTTTCTAAAGAGTGGTAAATCCACCCTTTTAGCTTTAGTTTTAGTCTTCTTTAGAGCTTTAAGTTTGATCTTTCATTGTCATCCACCCTCGTTCAAGCATCTTTTTTGATGCAACACCTATTGGGAAATTCTTGGGAAGCTAAAAGGGAGATGGATGGCCCATCTCCAGCACATGCACACACCTACATATTATCTCTTGGGTCTTCAGATAAGTTTCTTTGTAAATTAATATGCATTATTGCTTTCTTTTTTCCTTATATTGCATATAGAAACTACACATGTGCATAACATCTATAGTATATGTGTAGTTACGAAGTTGTCTAGTCTTGTACAATGCATGAACATTTGTTTGCAGGTACAGGTAAGTATTTTCTTGCAGGTTTAGCAAGGTAAGAAAAAAGAAATTTGTCAGGGTGTGTAATCCCCTTGTTTTATTTATAGTTAGATTGTGCCTTTTATCATTGTAGTACAATGGTGAGTACCAATGTGAGGAGCTCCACCTCGTAATTGTCAATCCATAGAGAGGTTAAGCTGATATGAAGATCAAGAGCAAGTGAAATGCATGAAGGTGATGGTGAGAAATGTGATTACATACACACACATGCATACACACGCACACAAGGAAAGTGGCGATGGAGATCAATGGGAGGCAAGGAAAGAACTCATACTTATATTCATTATCAACTAATTACAATATCTCTTCTAATTCCTAGCTCATAAGTTCAACCATAACAACAACAACCTCAAAATGAGCTCTCTAGCTCTATTTATAGTTTTTGCCTAGTTTTGACCACTTTCACATCTAGTGACCATCATAGTTCAAAAATAGGTCCTACGTCTAATTTGAGCTAACTGATGGCTTCCAAAAATTATGAAAATTGTTATGAGCTTTCTACTTAGACTCCTCAAGCTCGAGGACTCCTCGGCTTGCACAAAATGGATTTGCATATGCAGTAATCAGGTGTATGTACATATATTACATGGTTTTAGTGATGAAAATCACTGTTGAGATTATGAAGTAATCTATGAGCAATTTATGTGCTCCCCCCGTGCCTATGACAAGATCCTCTGCTTGATCCTTTGCCTTGAACACTCCCCTCCTCCTCATTTCTGTCGTCCCTGACAGAACCTGATTGGGTGTGAGTAATATAATTAGTGAGAAAGTATGTCGCCAGGGTATGTTTTGTGATGCAAATTCCCTTGATAAGGCCGCATTCTAGCTTCTCCCAATCGATGGGCTAGGGTTCATCTAGAGGTGGCCACAGATAATGCTCAAAATACATTGCACATTCGCAGGCAAACAAATGAAGCAAATGAGTGGGACGACTGACGAATACTTCTGAGTGGTATTCCCAGAAGCTAGTAGGGAACATGTCTTCAAACATCTGCTTTAGCAGGCAGGCATATATTTCAGTCCATAGTGCCATGTGTAGCATACTTTGAGTGAAGGTGTCATGCTCATGTCATATACTAAGTCCAAATTGCCATGTTCGAATCCTGGTGTGTTGACAGTTGGAGCCTTGACACGTCGAAAAGTTTTGAATACCATCTGCATCATATCAAAGATTTTTTTGGTCATTTGTGCTACGATGTCAGTCATCCAGTGCAGACGGGGGAACCAATGATGAATTGTGGCCATCATATAGCCAATAATGGGAGTGTTATTCATGGGAGGTGTGAGATTTGGTGTCACTCTAGTACAATGGTGAGTACCAATGTGAGGAGCTCCACCTCGTAATTGTCAATCTGCGGAGAGGTTAGGCTGATATGAAGATCAAGAACAAGTGAAGTGCATGAAGGTGATGGTGAGAAATGTGATTACATACACACACATGCACACACACACACAAGGAAAGTGGCGATGGAGATCAATGGGAGGCAAGGAAAGAACTCATATTTATATTCATCATCAACTAATTACAGCTCTTCTAATTCCTAGCTCATAAGTTCAACCATAACAACAACAACCTCAAAATGAGCTCTATAGCTCTATTTATAGTTTTTGCATAGTGATCGGTTTCACATCTAGTGACCGACATAGTTAAAAAATAGGTCCTATGTCTAATTTGAGCTACCTAACAGCTTCCAAAAATTACGAAAATTGGTATGAGCTTTCTACTTGGACTCCTCAACCTTGAGGACTCCTCGGCTTCACAAAATGGAGTCACATGTGCAGTAATCGAGTGTATGTACATATATCTCATGGTTTTAGTGATGAAAATGACTGTTGAGATTATGAAGTAATCTATGAGCAATTTATGTGCTTCCTCTGTGCCTATGACGAGATCTTGTGCTCGATCCTTTGCCTCGAACACCAGTTGACACTGTTATCATGGAAATTGCATTTCGAGTTCTTAGTATAATTTTCCCAATTTTACATTGTTATGTTGTCAAAGTTTTTAGAATTTAGTATGCATATGCATTAAAGAATAGCCATCATACTAAAATTTTCTTGTTTTTCATTAAGAAAAAGCCTATGACTTATCTGTTTTTTGTTGCCACTTATTACCTTAGGCATAGGTAGAGCATACTATTTGCAAAAAAAAAAAGAATAAAACAAAAAATTATAAAGTGACCAAAACCCATATCCTAGCATGGAACCAAGACCATCATCACCTACTAGGAGAGATACACTCATGGAAGAGCACCCCATAGATCCCATTCAGACCATGAGTAATATGATTACCAATCTAGAGGGCACACTTTTCGATATGTTGGCACATGTACATGGGTCGAAGAAAGAGGAAGTCTTAAGCTACCTAGATACCATGGCTCGACTAGTGCTAAGACTATTGATGCTGTTGAGCAGTGGCTCAACAAGTGGGAGCAGTGCTTCCACTTATGCCATATCATGAACGATAAGCATAAGATTCAGCAAGCCACGTATAACCTGGACATCACCCATAGGTGGTGGTGCAAGATAGAACAAGATAAGAACGATCCCCAGACTTGGGATCAGTTCAAAGTCTTGTTCTATAATAATTTTCACTACTCGATGAGAGGTCTAGAGTGCTAGACACTTGGTTCCTCATCAATTAGAAGAATCAGATAGTTGAGAAGTACTTGGATAAGTACAAAGAGGTGCTTCTTAAAGTACCTGATACTATGCCTTAGTTTCTCTAGGTTGACAAGTTCATCTTGGGACTTAGAGAAACTATTAGACCTTTCGTGAGGAAGGAGAGATGTCATGGAAGGCCCTGGAATTTGCTGAATTTGGTGCATTAGAGCATAATTAACATAATGACTTTGTTCGCGTTGTCTCTTATCAAGTAGCCTTTGAGATCGGCGTGGTTGTTGTGAAGTACTGGCTTCTGAGTTGGAGTTTGGAAATACTGAGTCCCCCTCTGAAGTGTAGATAGGTGGACTAAGACTTGTACTTGAATCTTTTCTTGAGTATGAGGAAGCTTGATTGAAGATCACATCCTTTGAAATGGTGATGGAGTGGTTTTCCATATCATATAGACGGTATGCCTTTGATTGGTCAATGTACCCTATGAATACGTGTTTCTTGGACTTTGATTATAACTTTTTTCTATCTTCTTTTGGTACATGGACAAAAGCTTCACTACCAAAGACTCGCAAGTAATTCACATTTGGTAGTATGGTTCGAAGGGTGTTTTGTTGTGTAATGCACTTGTAAATCCTCGATTAAGAATGTGAATGGCAGTATGCACGGCTTCTGCCCAGAACTTGTAGGGTAGATCCTTGTGATGAAGCATAGTTCTTGCCATTTCCATCACACTGTGTATCTTTCTTTCAGCTACTCCATTCTGGGATGGAGTATGAGGCTAAGTGACTTGTCTTTTGATTCCTTTCTGGTTGAGAAAGTTATCAAAGTCATGATTGATAAACTCACCAACTCCATCTAATCTGATGGTTTTAACTTTAGTCAAAGCTTCATTCTCAACTTCCTTGATCCAAGTTTGAAACTTAGAGAATGTGTCTACCTTTGAGTTCAAAAAGTACACCCAAATATAGCGAGACTGGTCATCTACTAGAAGATAAAAGTAGAGGGATCCACTCAGGGATGGGGTGTTCATGGGTCCACATAAGTCCATGTGGATAAGGGCTAGTGGGTTCCTTGCTCGTGTTGAAGCTTCCTTGGGAACTCGGTCCCTATGTTGCTTGCCTTGGGTACAAGCTTGGCAGACATCAGTAAGTTGCCCTATCTTTGGCAATCCCTTCACAAGTTGGGATGAAGAGATTTTTGATAAGTAAGAAGTGTGGCCAAATCTTTGGTGCCACAAACTTGAGGTTGATTCTTTGGATACAAAGTAAGATAGTTTGTAGAGGCCCTTTTCTTCAATACCTTGAGCAATGACATCCTTTGTATGGAGATCAACTACCTTAACTGAGGTGTTATCAAACCATACTTGTTTGTCCTGATCTGTAATGGCCTTGACGGAAAGTAGATTCATACATAAATTTGGAACAAAAAGAACATTGGATAAAGACTTGCATTCCCCCTGATTGTTGGTAATTAGAACTTCCCCTTTTCCTTCAATGGGTAAACTTTTGTTGTTGCCAAGATAGACTTTTCCCATGTGCTCTTCAAGTTATTGAAAGGAGTCCTTGTCTTTGCACATATGGGAGATAGCTCCGCTATCAAAGATCCACTCATGTGGGGAGCTAGAAGTAACTAGGGCATTGGCTTCTGTGGAGATGAAGAGTTCCTCACTGGAGTAGTGGGATCTATGTTGGGATCCTTTGGATGCTTGCCCAGATGTAGAAGCCTTCGATGATTGTTTCTTTTTATAGCAAAACTCTTCTAAGTGTCCTGATTTTCCACAAAAATTACACGTGAACTTCTTCGATGAATTATGCGATCCTTGCTTAGATCCATTGCTAGCATGATGACTTGTGGTTTTGCCTCTATTGAATGGGCCTTTGGCCTTCATGGCAGACTCTTGGGAGGAAGTCAATTTGGCTCGTGAGTCGTGAAGGAGCAATAGTCGACGAACCTCTTCCCAAGTTAAGACTTGGCCGCGATTATACAAAGTTGTGACAAAAGTCTCGTACAACGTAGGTAACTTGTTAAGAAGCCTAATGGCCATGTCTTCACTAGAGATCTGCCTACCACATAGTGCTAATTTACATTGGTAGTCCTCAAATTGGGCTATGACCTTGGTAATTGTGTCATGTGGCTGAATGGTCAAATTATGAAACTCAGCCTCTAATGCATATATGTTTGAAGGGGTTTTGTCTTCATACAAAGTGGCTAATGTATCCCAAGCATCCTTGGACATCTTATAGGCCGTGATATGTCCTTTTGTCAGTTCGTTGTAGGCAAGTAACAGCTGATCTAAAGCTCGTTTGTCCTTGACATTCCACACATGCCAATTGTCTAAGTTGGTATCCCTATTGGGTTCGGGGTCTGACCCGTCTACTACCTCATGAAGGAGATTCGTGTAGAGATATGCGCGCATGACATCTTTCCATAGATTGTAATTTTGTCCATTGAGGCGTTCATCCTTAGGCATAAAAATAGGGGTGAAAGAGGGTAAGAAGTTAGCCATAGATAATGAGCTACCTTCACTTTTGGTCATTACAAATCTTTGAGGATAAAGTGTCTAGAAACACTATTAAAGACACTTGCCAAAAGTACCGCTTCAAAATAAGTGCAAAGCTTGAAATGGACAACTGGACACCACACGTAAAATTCTTGGGGAGGGGGGGGCTTAGAGTAGCCCTGCACTTGTACAACACCAAGATAAGTCGACGCAAGAGGAGGGGGCTTAGATTAGCCCGTTGTACACCAATGGAGCCTTAGAGTAGGCTTAGACACTTGGAGAGAGCTTCGTGGGTGGGCTTAGACTAGCCTCCAACCCACACCTGCACACACAAAAGATTCTTCTTCTTATATTCTTGATGTACAAAGATGGAGGCACATAGTGCCTTGAGTGGGTCAAAATATGGTTGAAGCCCAAAAAAAATGGAACCTTAGGAAATAGAAAGATGTGCATGTACTTACTTCCAAAAATATAAGGGCTACAACTATATAAAAAAAAAGGTTCTAATATAGTGCCAAAATGAAGCGTGGGACCTTAGAAAATACAATTGAAGTTCATAGATGCAAACATTGATGTTATCGCAAATGTAGCCAAAAAAATTTGTAGGTTGGTACCCTAAATTCAATGTATCTGGATTCTGCATGTTGATGTAGTTTTTACTACGCTCTTCCAAGGGTGCAGATGAATAGAGGTCACATATGATCGCAATTTGCGAGTACAATTCGTATTAATCTCTATATCTATGGGGGCCCATTTATCAGATGATGCAGTCCCTAAGAGTTTGTCACCACTAAGGGAATTTATATTGGGATCAGCTTGTACCAGAAGTGGAATATGGACGTGGTATTTGTCAGCATCCAATTCAATAAGAATACAATGGTGCCAAATACACTTTATCAAGCCATATTATGATCTACGATAATTAGTGGCTCGCCTCTTGCTAGGTATGCAATGGTTGGTCAGACGATTCTGAGACGAAGCAAGATCGATTACACAGGGTTATCAATTTATCAGCCACACAAATACACAAAATATCGGATGTGCACGTGATCGTGTTAGAAAATTGATGCGACCCACCACCACTGATGCCTATAATCAATTAGCACTAATTTTCTGCCACTACGCACTAATTTTTTTGCCACTGGTCTAATTGGCGCAGTGCCACACTGAGCACTGAATCACAAACGTGGAGAGTCCTCTTAGAGGCACCAAAGCTGGCACCAGACTTATGAGTCACAAAGGCCGAACAGAGATCATATCCATCACTGCATAGTGCTTTATCAAGGAAGGTGATACTAGTTAGAGAGCGCGGGAGACGAAGGGGATTCACCGCTCTTTTCTTTCTCTCTCTCTCTCTCTGGAACTTCAGCTGCGTATCTGTTGTTCTTCTGCAGAAACCCTCGTGCTTCTTTACGTGCTCATTGCCTCAGCTTCTTTCCTTGCTCCTTGTAGCATCATATTATCCTTCAACTTCTCTCTCGTTCATTGGGCTCTTCTTCTTGCGTGCTTCTGAGCTTGTTCCCCTCTCAACTATGGCTTCCATAGAGGTGGATATTGGTTGTAGTTAGCACTCTATTCCGGCTCTCTTTCCATCTCTCTCGGAGAAGCTATATCACAAGCAGAGGTTTGCATTGTTTATGCCTGGAGAATGTCCATATCTATCTGGGACTAGCATTAAGGTAGTAGAAACTGGCATCGCCTGGTACAGGAAGAGAATAAATCCAGCGGATTAAATTACTCATGCAGCCGAAAGTTGGTCACTTCTTCAGATTAAGGTAGAGAAATTCTTGTTCAAAACATAGGTTCGGAATTGCACATGAAGGGTATTACATTGGGACCGATGGTAGGACTACTTCAATATCAAAACAAACCCGGGTATGCCTTCATGGTACCTCTATTATAGGTAGACCCTTATGATGCCCGAACAAAAGTGACGGCGTACAAGGTTAATGTTGGATCCCTTCTGAATCGGAAAGGAAGATGGGCCAAGAGGAGGCCAAATCAGTTCCGCAGAAGCATATGTCTGACTCTGTTCACAACCTCTCTCATTCACCACACCATCTCTGCTGCCTTATGATGATCTTCCTACAAGTTTTTGAAATTGCACACGCTTCCTGAATCGTGCCACAATGAGGAATACTTATAAAATGCTTACAAAATGCTTATAAGCACTGTTAAATGATGAACTTCATCACCAAAATAGAAGAGCATGGGAGGGAGGGTGGGAAAATATGGATAAAGGGTGAGGGGAGGGGAAATGGGGTACAAAATGAGGAATAAAGGGTGGGAGGGTGGGCAAACGGGCAAAATGAGGCCAATAATTGATGGCAAAAGACTTTCCCAATGAGGAGAAAGCACACCACCAAAGCAAAAGCACCACCACCACCAAAATCTCCGCCAAACGCACCACCAAGACCTCCACCTAGCGCTTTGATACCATGTAGAGAGTACACGCGCGGAAGCAAAATGAAAAGTAAAGTACTCTCACAAAACAAAGAATGTGTGAGACACAAAATGAGTAGACCATGAAATGGGTAAACTCATGTGGATTAGAAATGAGCTTGCCAAGAGCATGGAGCAGGCTCCTCAAGCTTCTAACCAAGTAAAAATGAGGGGAGACGCCCTCCTTATATAGATTTGGGAGGGGCTCTCAAAAGTACATCATATGTGGTATAAGTCTCCTGAAAGGAGAATGAATACAACTAGTAGAAGCACATGGCAAGGTACCCAAATACAAAGGAAATACAATATAAAATGGAAATAGACTAGAAATGGAGTGCCTCCTGGATACAAAATGGAGATGCACTCATGCGGATACAAATGTAGATGAAGTAGGAGCAATCATGTCATCAACATTCTTGACATCTAACTGATATAGCTTCCAATTTTTAGAAGCAACAACACTTACCAAAACCCTTATTGTTGGCATCTTTGCCACAACTGAAAAGGTTTCTTCATAGTCCACTCCATGATTTTGGGTAAATCCCTTTGCCACCAACCTTGCATTGTACCTGTTTATAGAGCCATCTAAGTTCTTTTTGATTTTGTATATCCATCTGGATCCAGTTACCTTCATGCTTGGCTTCTTGGGAACTAGATCCCAAGTATGGTTTTCCTGAAGTACTTCTACTTCTTCCTGCATGGCTTCTCTCCATTCTTTCTTCTTCCTAGCCTCTTCAAATGAAGAAGGCTCTTTTGTCATAGAGTCTTTAGTGATATACACAGAATTCTTGGTGACTAATGATGTATCATAGCCATACCTTGTGGGTTTTTTGCTTTCTCTTTGTGATCCCCTAACTGCTTGATTTGAAGACTCTAGTATGTCTTCTAATTGCTTGAGTTTGATCTTGCCTCTTGACTTCCAAGCCTTGAAGTCAATCTCCTCTTCATCCTCTAAGTTGATAGCTTCTGTTAATTGTTGATCTTCTTGAGTGAGGGTTGGAAAATCATTTTCCAAATCATATGGTAACTTGACTTTCCTGCAAAAATCTTCAAACCATAAATTATTTTCATCAAACACTACATCCCTACTAACTATAAATGCTTTGTTAGTGGAATTGTACAACCTATAGCCCTTTTGGTTCTGATCATACCCAATGAATATACATTTCTCAGCTTTAGGGTCAAGCTTCCCTCTAATCTCAGAAGGAATGTGTGCATAAGTAATGCACCCAAATATTTTGCAATGGTCCAATGAGGGTCTCTTGCCATTCCATGCTTCACAGCATGTCATACCATCCAATGATTTGGATGGGAGCCTATTGACTAAGTAGGTGGTTGTGGAAACAACATCTGCCCATAGGTAATCATGTAGCTTCTACCCATTAAACATAGACCTAACAACTTCAGCAATTCACTTGTTCCTTCTTTCTACCACTCCATTCAATTTAGGAGTATATCTTGTTGTGACTTCCCTCTTTATGCCTCTGCCTTGTAGAAATGAATCAAATTCATTTGAAAAGTACTCACCACCTCCATCAGATCTGATCCTTTCAAGATCCTTCCTGTTTGGTTTTCAACTAGTACCAATTACTACATACTTATGGAATATCGCGTCCATTCTACTCCGCTATTGATTTAGGTGCTCGAGAACCAGTGAATTTTGCATCGTACTTCTTCCACCACATTCACAAAGAATGTGTGGCAATCATCAAACAGGTAAACAAGTGAGGAATGCCAAGATCTAGACTCCCTCATATCCTATCCTTATTGTTTCCGGCCATTCTTGCAGCACAACCACCACCCAGAGGCCCGGTCCTACGCCATGAAGAGTCTATGCAATTATTGGAGGATGATGAAGAAGACGAAGAAGAACTAAATCAACTCTTCCGCAGGAAAAGAATTAGAATCAGTTCATCTGAAAGTGAAGCCCGAGGATCAGTCGAAGGAAACAAAGAAGATGATAAGGAACAAGAAAAGCAAGACGAAGAAACCTTCCATGACACCGCCACATCTATGCAGCACGAATCATCCGCGCAGTCATCGTCAAAAGGGCAACAAGAACAGGAGGATCACACTGAAGCCGACACAAGCTCGTCAGAAGAGGCATCACAGCAACAATCGGAGCCGGAAAAACAAAGAGATGAAGAACAGGTCGTTAAGGATGTTTTCGACGAATTGCTTAGAGCAGTAGAATCTACAGTTGCTGATACCGCCGACACTGCACAACAAACCATAGATAAGGTAACACTGTCTCACTCTGTCCTTCCCACTCCCCCACCGGAGCCGCCACTCGACCCCATTATCCCTATCCAACCCATCCACCCCAATGAACCCACTGCCTCTTCTTCCTCATCCCCCAACTACTCTCCACCGAACTCCCATCAGCTGCTCACCGCGTCCTCATCCCAACCTCGACCTCAGCTGCCAATTCCTTCAATCCCTACGATCTCTGAACTTGCAAACATGGGCCAACTGTTAATACAGTTATCACACCAATTACCAATCCAGATGAGAGAAGTCACTGATAACATCCGAAATGAGTTACAACACAAGGTGGATGTCCTAGAAGCAGATATCACGCCTCTACAGGAAGAGATAGATGCGGTCAAAGCAGAAAACCATCAGTTGCACTCCCAAATTACCCATCTCCAAGCCCAACTTGCAGAACAGCAGACAATTGCCAATCAAAGAGATACAGCACTGGCAGATCTCAACCAAAAGGACAAGTTATTAAGCGAAGCACAGGTCGAAATCAATCAGTTAAAGCTAGATCTACAGGATAAAGAAGATGCCAGAGTAGCCTTAGGCAATTTATTAGAAGAGACCAGAGTGCAACTCGATGAAGTGGTTCAAAGAGGCCAAGAACAGTACGATCTGGCGATGAAAACAACTGAAGAACTCCAAAGATGTAAGATAGAATTCGACGAGGTAACCGACATTCTACGATGAAAACTGACATTAGAAGCACAATTACAGAAACTAATAACAGATCTCCGAAGAGAAAGGGACGCATACTCCAGAACCATCCAGTTCCAGAATCAAGAGATCGAGAGACAGGAAAATCAACTGGACAATCAAAAAGAAAGAGTAATCAGTATGGAGAAGCAGGTTGCAGAAATGAAGATATCCAGAGATGCGGCTTTGTCCAACGACTTAGAGGCTTTTCTGCAGACGCAAGCAGAGATTTTGCTCACCGAAGCCATTGCATTAAGTTCTGTAAGAGTAGATGCACATTTAGTAGAACCGGATACCCTCAAACAAATGTTAGAAACTCTAAAGAAAAAGATCGCCCGCACCTTTAGATTAGCCAGAAATATGTACTTAGAAGGCATTATAGAAGAACAGTAATTTTGTAAAACCTGTTGGTTCGAGTCCACTATGCGTGCCAGAGTGTTAGTCGGCCGCCGGATTGGTAGTTGTAAAATCAAGAATCTTTTTATATCCTTGTGCACGTACGAAAAGTTGTTACACATATACCTTGTAATCTTATATAAAGCAATGAAAAAAGACACTTCAGTCGTTCGGAAAGATCACCAGACTGTCTGTCTGGGTGATTAGAGCTGAGCGTTACTATGGTGTTTGTTGCCTAATTTCTGAGTATTCTGTGTGTATCTGTGTCTCGTCTTGTCTGTTGTCTATTGGTATCTATTGCGGTTGTGAGTATCATCTACATCCAGTAGATCATTCGGTCTGTTGTCTGAAGTGAATCGTCTGCGAATCCTTATTGTGATTGTTGTGTTAAGTTCGCGTATTGCGTTAGTACTCGTTCTTGGAATGTTCTGCCAGTTGTTTGGTGAAGTCTGTGTAACTGTGGTAGTGTTTCTAACACTATGCGGGATCGTGTTGTCTTCAGCATTGAGATCTGTCATCATACGGTAAGGGTTAAGCTACAGTAAGGATTTCTTGGGTTGCGTACTGGACCTTCAGTACGGTGTATCTGAAACACTTGAATTCTCTGTGTCTTCGGATGGTGATCGGATTGTGGTACCTATTCGGTAAAGGTTGAACTATTACTCTTGTCTTTGGTATTTTCAGTAAGTTTAGGTGCAGAGCAATATAGCGTCTTAGTGTATTCGGTACACGTTGGCCGAGCTAAACCGTGAACTGTAAATGTCTAAGTACAATAGAATCTTGATAGAGCTCTCAGCATCAGTATATTGTTGTGTGTAAGTGGTTAGTTTGGGAACTAAGTATAGGGCCTCTGTCTAACAGACCCCTTCCACTCCCAAGAACCCAAATAACGTTTAAACGCGTTCTGACAGTTAGAACACAGCGTTTAACAGTGCCTCTAGTCTTTGTGATGAGAATGAGCCTGTTTTGTTTGATGAAGCACAAAATTCTAAAAATTGGATGGCTACTATGCAATCTAAATATAATGTTATATTGAAGAATGGTACTTGTTCTTTATGTGACTTGCCTCCTAGCAAGAAGGCCATTGGCACTAAGTGGGTATACATGCTGAAGTGTAAGCCTAATGGAATAGTTGGCACGTATAAGGCTAGGCTTGTTGCAAAGGGTTATGTGTAGGAAAGAGGCATCGATTTTGATGAGACCTTTGCACCTACATGCTGAATGACTACTGTTCGTAGCATCAGTGCACTTGCAACTCATCATGGTTGGAATGTACATCACTTGGACATTAAAACAACATTTTTAAATGGTGACTTGCATGAAGAAGTGTATGTTTTTCAACCCAGTGGCTTTGTGCAAAAAGGGCATGAAAACCAAGTGTGGAGGTTAAAGAAGGCATTATATGGTTTAAAGCAAGCACGGCATGCTTGGTATGAAAAGATACATGCTTATCTAATTGCACATGGTTTTGAGAGCAGTCCAACTGAGAGCACCTTATATGTTAAGTGTGTTATTGATGTGCTTCTAATCATTGTTGTGTATGTTGATAGCATGCTGCTCACTGGTCCTCATGACAAGCATATTGCTGATTTTAAGGCTGATTTGCATGCCTCATTTGACATGTCTGATTTGGGGCATTTGCATCATTATTTGGGCATTAATTTATGCAGCTTGATGGTGGAATGGCTTTGTGTCAAACAAAATATATTGACATATTATTGCAATGTTTTGGCCTTGAAGACTATAAGCCTATTGCCCCTCCTATGGGGACAAGCTTATGATTGAGTCTTCATGATGCTGGAGATGCATTTGATGCGGTTCTCTATCAGTAGGCTGTTGGATTCTTGATTTACTTATGCATTACTTGGCCAACTATTCAATTTGTTGTCTCACATATGAGCAGGTTTATGCATTGCCCAGGTGTCAAGCATTGGTAGATGGTTACGAAAATCCTTCATTACTTGAGTGGTACCCGACTACTTGGATTGTTTTATCCTAAGGGGGGAACACTACCACCATATTTGCATGCTTTTTCTGACAGTGACTGGGCTAATTGCTATGACATCCATGTGTCCATTAGTGGCTTTTGCTTAATGCTTGGTAGCTCATGTATATCTTGGTTGAGCAAGAAGCAACTTATTGTGGCCACTTCTAGTTGTGAGGTTGAGTATAGGTAGCTTTCATAGTGACTGTTGAGTGTGTGTGTGGCTCAGATGCCTTATGGCTGATTTGGGTGTTGGTCAGTCTTCTTCCACCATCATCTTCACTAACAGTCAGAGCGCATTGGCACTTGTGAGGAACCCTATGTTCCATGCTCGCACTAAGCACATTGAGGTGCATTATCATTATGTCAAGGAGAGGCTCTCTTCTCGAGAGATCAGCTTGGCATATGTGCCCACGCAGGAGAACATTGTAGACCTTTTCACGAAGGCTCTTCCTAGGGAGTAGTTTGAAGCTTTCTGCAAAGCTTTGGGCTTACTTCCTTTTGTGGATTGATTCCACATAGCTTGGCACTTCCTTATACATGAGTGCAAGCTCCTTGTTCATCACATCACTCCTAGGGGGGATTTGTTGATATATTTAGGTAGTGATGTGTATAAACACACTAGGACCACCAAGGCACTTTTTTCCCTCTTTAGGAGGTTTTTTTCTTGGGGTTTGTATATATGCCTATATCCCTAATGGGTTACTTATCTCTATACATTCTAGTGGTAATACATTCAGTATTGTGTGTTGTGCTCCAAGCTTCTCCTTCTTCCTTGTGTTGTTCACGTGCTTCCACAGATGTCTAACTCCAATAGATTGCTCTTGTTATAGATAGGACAAATTCGTGATCCAGCGCACAATCAGCCGTAATGTGTCCCATGTTCCTACACCATAAGCAATACAAGTGTTGAGCCGGATTTGTACTTTTCTCCGTAACTGGGCTGGTCTTTTCAGAGCCCAGATTGGCCAACTATGTTTTGCGATCGACTCCTATCGCTAGATCGATTACTTGATCTAAGGACCGTGTTTGCTCCAGTGTATACATGTAAATTTTTTCCTTGATAGCCGATTGTAGTTCGTCCACAAATAATTCTTGCAGCATTTCTTTGGAGGGGCATTTATCTGTAGGGACTATCGCATCATGGATCTAAAGTTTGATGCATATTGCTTCAGTGTCCCATCAAGAACTTCAAAAGGGACATGTTGTTGACCATATTCGGAGTTGAGAACTGAGAGAAAAAAAATTTCATATTTGTGCTTACGATTGTAAATGGTATCACGACATGCATTTTCAAAGAGTATGTGAGTTGGAGAGGTAGGTGAGACTAGTCACATGCATTTTAGTATAGATACTTCACTTACCATCATGTGTGCACACATCTTCATACACTTGGTTCATGTGGTTCCTTGGATTGATAACTAAATGTGTATTAACCCACCACTATATGCACTTGTGGGGCGATTGAGGTACAGTCTCATCGACACAAGTCCCTAAGGCTTCGGGACTTAGGTACACATGTTTTTGGTGTCGTTGCCGGGGAGAAAATCCAACCAAGCTACCTTCGTGATGGTTATAGCTTTGGAGTCAAGGAATCGTACTTATAGAGGTGAATTCATTCAGTGGCAAGTCATTAAGTATTTCAACACTTGTTACTTCACACTCTTGAAGTGTGTGTAATGAGTTTTTAGGTTTAGGGTTAGGAGTGAGGAAGTAAGGGAAGAGTTAGGGTAAGGTAGGAGAGAGGAGTAGACTAGGGAGAAGTAGAACATCTCAAGCAAACCCAAATTTAGTTCAGTTCAGGCACTTGGCAAACCAAGGCCATAAAACCCAAAAAACTCAGTTTATTTAGTCACTTGTGTGAACAAGTATCATGGGAGAGCAGGGACCGCTATCGCGGAGCTGGTATCATGCTAAACAAGCAACTAGTTGACTTTGTGAGCCCAAAGCTTAGTCAAGGCATCCTTGAAGTTGAGTTCTTCAAATTTAGTATCTCAAAAACATCACAAGAACATGCACAAACATGATTAAAGTCGCATCCGGTATCATGGGGTAGAACAAAAGATTTTTAAGTAGTTTTTGAGTAATACAAGAGATCAAGAGTGAAGGAGGGAGAGAAATAAGTACATTGCACAAAAGTTTTTTTAGTTTTGATCATTTTTGGTTGTAGTATCACGATTGGTTGAGTTTTGGTATCGCGATACCAAAATTCCCTAGTATCACGATACTCGCCCAGTATCGTATCGTGCATGCCCACTTGAGGTATCACGATACCATCAAGGTATCGTGTATCGTCAAGTGTTGGTATCACGATCATGGTCCCCCAGTGGTATCGTATCGCGATCCACCTAGTATCGTATCGTGTCGATCAAGATATCATATCTTTGACCGAGTGGTATCATATCATGTGCATGTTGGTATCGTATCGTGTGCATGTTGGTATTGTATTGTGTGCATGTTGGTATCGTATCATGTCTTGATCTGGTACCGTATCATGAGGACTAATATCGTATCATCGAAAAACCTGGTATCGTATCGACCAGAGAGTTTTCTGGTATCATATTGTTCCTACTATCGGTATCGTATCATGGGGATTGGTATCGTATCATGTGTTGACCAAGTAACGTGTTGAGAGCAGTATGGGCACCCAAGGACCGACTAGACAAGGAAGCCAGCGGAGAGAGTCAGAACAAAGTGAAGGAGTAAGTAGACAAAGCAGTCGACGCAAATCTGGCAGATAGGCCCTTCAAATTTCTTCCAAATCAACATCTTTTAACAGTGATTCTTATCACTAACAATCATTGTAAATACCACTTCATATTTTTGTAGCTCCATTTTGTGCAAGCCAAGGAGTCCTTGAGCTTGAGGAGCCTTAGAAGTACCTACATATCAATTTTCATATTTTTTAGACTCCGTTTAAGCCCTCAAATTGGCCCTGGAACCTAATTTTTAACTAGGCCGGACACTAGGTCTGGACAGGGCCAAAACCTAGTCAAAAACTATAAAAAGAGCTAGAGAGCTCATTTTTGAGGTTGGATTGTAATAGAAACAAACTTGTAAGAGCTTTTTGAAGAGTAATTGAAGAACTCCATTGATTCTCACTCTTTGTCTTGCTGTGCGTGCGCGTGTGTGTGTATGTGTGTGCATGCTAGTGTGCTTCTCACTCACGCACTTGTGCCGCCACTTGCTCGAGGTCTTCATACCATCCTCACGTCTTCCCGGATTGACATTAAAGGAGGTGCTACTCATCATTGAGCTACACCAAATTTTTGGCGCCGTTGTCGGGGATCGAGCTTTGAGGACGAGCGTGTGATGGTAAGACGTAGAGTTGACGCGTTGGAGTTGTAGGTAAATTTTCTACTTTTCCTATTTTTCCTCTTTCTTACTTCACCACCATCATCACCATCATCATCTTCACCATCTTCCACCTCCATTTTCATCATCGCAAAAATTTCAGTTTTTTGACTATATCCCCATCTCCACCTCATTTCCCTCATTTCACTTGTGAGAGAGAGCGAGAGAGCGATATTGCGTGTGTGCTTTCTTGCATGTTTCTTGAGCTTTTTGCAGGACCTTGCTGAATCACCATCCCCAGCTTCCTGCGCAGGTACGAAACTCGTCGAAACTGTCTCGCAGTCGCCGCCTTCTGTCCATCGCAATTGACAGAAATTTTCACTTGTTGGTAAATCTGAGTGCACCACAGTGGACTAGAGACCCTGCACACCACCTTTCCACCAAAATTTTTGAAAATCTTGCAAAATCTCAGTCCATCGCGATTGACAGCCCTGTCCATCGCGATTGACAGCTCTGTCCATCGCGATTGACTGCCAGTCCATCGCGACCGACTGCCTGTCCATCGTGATTGATTGAACCCCCTGTCCATCGCGATTGATAGCTCTGTCCATCGCGATTGACTGCCAGTCCATCGCGTCCGACTGCCTGTCCATCGCGATTGACTGAACCCCCTGTCCATCGCGACCGACTGCCTGTCCATCGCGATTGACTGAACCCTCTGTCCATCGCGATTGATTGGGTGTCCATCGCGATTGACTGAACCCTCTGTCCATTGCGATTGATTGGGTGTCCATCGCGATTGACTGAACCCCCTGTCCATCGCGACCGACTGCCTGTCCATCGCGATTGACTGAACTCTCTGTCCATCGCGACCAACTGCCTGTCCATCGCGATTGACTGAACCCTCTGTCCATCGCGATTGATTGGGTGTCCATCGCGATTGATTGAACTCTCTGTCCATCGCGATTGACTGAGTGTCCATCGCGATTGACAGCCCTGTCCATCGCGATTGACAGCCAATTTTAGCCAAATTTTTTAGGGATTGTTAATTGAAGAGTTGGGCTAATTTTGGGCACAAATATTGTACTCTTGAGCACATGAGGAAGCCTTAGGAAAGCAACTTGGGGAAAACCTGTTGCACAGTGATCCTGTTTGAACCCTGCCGTAACCCTAGAACCCTGAACGGTTACAACTTTTTCATACGAAATCCATTTTTTGAGCTCTAGGGCTTGTTGGAAAGCTCGTGGCATATACTACACGCCCTCAACTGTTTTTTATAAAGATAATGCATTGATTTTCAGATAGGGTATCTTGAAGTTGACCACACCCAGGGGGATCAAAGTCAGGGGTCTATAGAATTGTCCTCTTAAAAATCACTATGCAAGCTAGTGTGTGTGCTACAGGAATGAAAATCATTGGTTCTGTCTTTGGAATTTAAATCTTTAAGCTAACTTGGGAACTTTTACAGATCCATTGAGAGCATCGAAAGGCGTTCTAAGCAAGAGTAAGTGCAGGCTTGGGAACACACTTCCTGGGCAGTCAAGGCAACCAAGAAGGAAACAAAAGGTTGGAAATTCTCAACTCCCTTTATCAATTCCTAGCTTAGGCTAAGAACGACGAGAGGTAGGAGTAAGTCAGAGCGACGATAAGCAGGTATCAAGTTGAAGACCACCTAAAAACTCAAGTTCAAGCTAAAAACCTAATCTCTGTACTGTCCGTAACATAAAGGAAAAGAACCTAACGTGGAACGATCAACCTAAAAGCACGAAGAACATTCAAGTATTCCTGACGACGTAATATCAGACAAGACCTTAAACACGATAAATAACTAAAAAGAATCAAGTGACTGATACCAATTGATCGGCAACGAAGTTGTACTCTGGGCAAAGAATTGGGCTACTTAGTTAGGCATATGAACCTTAGATCAGGGCGACATCTTGTAAGGGAGAGACAAAGCCTTAGGTCTTCAGAGGCTAGCGTTAACCACACTGCTAGGTCTTGGGCCCAGCAGTTGAGCCACCACTCGTACTACCCTAGCTCTGAGACCAGTAAGTCGGAGATGTCTCAAGGCATGGACAGACCTACGGGAAGTTCAGGTGTTCCTTACTTGTACAGGGTAGAAGGCCCTTACAAAACACAGCTGGAGTACCTTAGGACCAACCGATTAGGTGCCAGCATCTATGAGGACGGCTTAGGAAGATCTGTGATACAGATTAAGAATCCTGATCAATCCATTGGACTAGAGCACCCAGCAGTCAAGTTTGAAAACGGTGCATACCTGGACAAAGAAGGAACCATATACGTAGTCACCAGTCACCCAGACAGGACAGATGAATTTGGGAATGTAATCTCAGAGGCGGACTTAGGTGACTTGGAACAAGGAAACATGGGTGCGGAACCTAGAACCCCCCGAGGCAAATCTGTTCTCACTAGGATTATCACGCCTGAGTGGGTTCCCCAAGACAACAAGAGCATAGAGTTGCTCCTCAATCGAGAAACTGACGAAGCCTTTTGGAGGTATAAATCTAATCAGCCAACTGATATAGGAACTATCATGATCTATGAGTTTAAGGATCCGGATAGCCCAGGTAGAGTGACCTACTTAGATCACACTTCGGAAAGGATCTTTGTGGTGACAGAAAATGATAGGCATGCTTACACTTGGAAGGGTGAATTCATTTTCCCCCAACCAAGATTGAATGTATCCTATGGTCACCCAGGTGCTGGAACATCCCAAGCTCATGGAACTCAAAGAGACAGGAGTAGAGATAGACCAGAAATAAGCTTTGCCAACCCAGTGGGCAGAGAAAGAACGAGGACGGAGACGAATCGAGTAGAACCTGAGATACTTAGAGCTCACAGGAACCAAAGAAATGTGGATGGATTTCCTCTGCCGAGACCTAGAGAGCACACAAGAACTCTGAGACCAACCCAGCTAGTTAAGTCCATGAAGAATTACTTTGATGGCACAGGAGATCCCTATGATCATGTGGCGGAGTTCAAGCAAGTCTTGAGAGCTGAACAAGTGGAGGATCTATTCACGTAGTACAATGCCTTCGGTCTAACCCTTAGGAACACAGCACTTACATGGTTTCAGCCATTGGATGAGCGACAGTTCAGGAGCATAGACCAACTCCTAGAGGCATTTATTATTGAATTCTCTAAGAGTGGCATAAGACACAATACCTCCTCGCTGATTCATAGCTTCAAGCAAACCCCTCAAGAAACCGTGAGACTTGCTGGAAGAAGATTTAGGCAATATCTTGAAAGGTGCCCTGTTTCGGAGCTACCCACACCTGCCAAACAAGTGGCCTTATTCCTTGATGGATTGCTGAGTACGAAATTGAGATCCTATGTGTATCTGAAGGACCCTAGGACTATAGAGGAGTGTGTACGCATGTGCATTGACATTGAAGATAACCTAGGGGAAGAACTAGAGCTTTCCAAAATCTATAAAGATTCAGATAGTGCATCTAGTCACTCTTCCACGCAATCCACATCAATTGAGGAACTCGCAGAGAAAGTGGCCCAAAAACTAGGCGTCTCTAGCAAACAAATTCCGAGGTTTACCCCAGCGAAGAGGTGCTATACATGCGGTGGTGACCATATGGCAAACGTGTGCCCCATTATGGCTCAGCCCCAAGTAAATCCTAGTAGCCAGTACTGCACCATAGAACGGAGGTACACCAATCACACCGCACAAGATTGCCCCTACAATAAGCAAACAGTTAGGCAAACCTATCCTCAACCCTATCCACCACAGGGAAGATACCAGAACCAGTACCCTCCACAGCCATATGGCAGACCACAACAAAATTATCAACCACAATATCAAAACCAACAAAGACCTCAACCGGTGCTAGCACAACAACCCCCAGCTCCAGCCAATGTGATCCCGGTAAAGTATACTGCTGCAGAAGAGAACATGAATAGAGCCTTAGTCCCGGTAACATCCTTGCTTTCTGAAAATGACCTCAGTGACCATAGCTTTGATTCTACACATGTTGATAGTCCCCAGGCGTACTACATGCAGTCCCCAGAACATGGTGAGTCCTATTACAGCGAAGAGCCAAATGAACCTAGTTGGGAGTCAGATTATACAAACGTCATGTATGCAAACCCCAACCTTAGGCCTCAACCTAGGCAGGTACGACCACCATTTCCTAGAGGACCATGCTACCGATGTCAGGGAGATCACTTCATTCGTGATTGTCCCTTACCTCCACCTACACAAACTCAGTCCCTGATGATCCAAGGCTTTTGCCAAGATTGTGGAAAAGAGCATCTTTTACGAGATTGCCCAAAGAACCCCAATAATATGCCAAAAATCACTCCCATTAATGTGATTGGGTTGGTTGTAGATTCCTCAGGAAGTGTCACTTCCACCGCACCAGTACAGGTAGTCACTAGAGCTCAGGCATTGCAGCAAAACCAAGAGGCAAGCCAGGAAAAGGTCCCAGAGGCTAGTGAAGCTGAGAGCATAACCAAGAAAAGGACTAGAGCTTGGAAAGATAGTCGGGAAAGAATGAAAAGACAATGGGCTAAAAAGATGAGTGAACTTGAGGAAAGCATAAGAGAAACCAAAGCCAGGATAACTGAACTCACAACTCAAACTCCCTCTCACACGACTCCACCACCACCATTCCCATCTCCCTCCGACCAGCCACCATCCAACCCGCCTCACCTAAACCCACCACCCCCTAGAGTAGGATCAGTCCTAGCAGATCCCACTCGCTAAGACCTTAATATGATGCTTAAAGCATATCAGGCCAGAATCCAAGAAGGGCCAACCATAACCGATCATGAAAAGTGCTACCCTAGAGCCGAGCTAGAGCTTGAACGAACTAAAATTTGTGCTAAGATGGTGGAATTGGCTCAAGCCATGTTTGAAGCTAGCCGCCTCTTTAATATCTCTAGCTCAGCAAAGACACAGTTGCACTTTGACGGACTGCTAGAAAGAATAGAGAGACTAATTGAACAATCAGAAAAGGAACCAGCCCCTCAAAGAAAGGAAAGGGCAAGGGAACGGATAAGCCAGCCTCTTCAGGAAGCTCATGTGCCTCCTCGAGAAGCTTATCTTCCCCCCCAAAAGGCACATGAGCCTCCCTCGAAAGCTTGCGTACCTCCACAGGTTGCCTACATTCCTTCTCAGAGAGCGTATGAGCCTGTTCGGAAAAGTAATGGAATAAGTAATCCTCCCCAGGAAGCTTGTGCTCCAGCCATCTATGAGAACAAGGAGAGAACCAACGATAGAATAAGCCCTCCTTCCCAGGTTGCTTATGTGCCTAATTCTACGGAGCCTGACACGACCAATTCCCTTGAACTTGTGGATGATGCACACGACCAATTCCCACAAGACATCCCATCTATTTACGGGGAACATGAGAGTACTCAGTCTCACGAGAGATTGGACTTTGAGTCTAATTCTATACAAGAGCTACCCCACTTCACGGGCCCATGGTAAGCAAAGTCCACGTGTATGAGAGCACCCACAGTCATGGTAAGGAACGACGGCTCAGTCATACCTAGGAACTCGGAGGTAGTAAAGAACACCGAGGTGCAGCGCGATCTCACTTTGGAAGAACTGCCTAAGGATAGACCAGAAGCGCGGAAAGATGTAGCCAGTCAAGTGACTGAAGTTGCAAAACCACGTTCCCGGGTAGGATCCCATAGGACAGTGCCAGAAATCCCCTTGGATAAGATAGGAGATATGTGTGAAGGTGAAGAAGGGAACACCTATCTTCCCATCACCTACCAGGAGTACACCACCAAGGCAATTTTGGACTCAGGTGCAGGAGTTGCAATTGCCACCACTTCCCTATGGAAGCATTGGGGCAAGCCGGCACTCAGGTCAACGAGAATGAAATTGCAAATGGCCGATGGTCATATAGAGAGGCCCTTGGGATTGCTAGAAGGCATAACTCTCACCACTTGTGGTGTTGAGTTTGAGCATAGCTTTGCTATATGTGACTTCAGCAAAAATCATGCCTATGAGATGATTTTGGGAAGACCATTTATGCGACAGTTGCAAGTGGTACAGGATTGGGGGACCAATTCTTTATACCTGCAACACTTAGGTGTTACGACCAAAGTCAATCTCAAGGATTACTCTCATAGAGACGTCCCTCCTATCCAATGGAATCCCATCCATAGAGCCAAAGATGATACGGAATCTGTGCATTCCATAGGGTCAGGATCCTCATGGATGCATGAAGACACCCACTTATGGATGTGCAAAGTAGCAGTAGAGGAAGAGAAGAGAGAAAAGGCCAGAGAAATAGGTGCAAACGAAACCCATAGACCCATTCAAGACCCAGCCTATGCACCTGTAGTTTTTCCAGACGAAGAATTTGAACCCCATGGCTGGGCAGAAATTTTAGCAACAATGGACGTAGCCATCAATGAAGAACAATGGACACCTCACTGTGATGAGGATGGCTATGACATTTCAGTCTTCTCCATAGAGCCAATCATGGGAGAGGCAATTCTAGAAGAATGCGAACCTAGCCCTGATGCATTTGAGGATGCAAGTGACTCCGATCTAGAGTCAATCATTATGGACCCACCATTTGCATCAGATGAAGAATACTTCCATGAAGTAGAATTTCAACCCCAGAGACATGGGGAGATTATAAATGAGGTAAGATTAGCAACACATGTGACCCCGAAGGAAGAAGGGAAGAAACGAAAGAAGAGAGAAGTCTCACCAGAAGAGGAAGAATCTTTGTTTGAGGTCCCAGAGAATTTTAAGAAGTATGAGATAGATGACAGGAGAGTCATGATTAGAATGCCTAAACGAGAGGCACAATCAGGAGAGGCCTATGATAACAAAGAAACCACCAAGGAAATAGTAGTGGCCATAGAAGAAGGAGAGGAGAGATGCACGTATATAGGCCATGACCTGACAGAAGAAGAAGAGCACCAATTGATTGCCTTGCTAAGAGAATACAGAGATGTATTCGCTTGGAGTTACAAGGATTTGAAAGGGGTTGACCCGGACATATGCTCGCACACCATCCCCCTGACCTCAGATGCTAAACCCTCTAAGCAAAAGCCCTATACTTATAACGATAATTACGCTGCTAAGATCAAAGAAGAGATAGATAGATTGGTTGAAGCTGGATTTATCTATGAAATTGAGCACACTGAATGGGTATCCCCCATCGTAGTGGTGCCCAAGAAGAACGGCAAGCTGCGTGTGTGCATTAACTTGAAAAAGGTTAATGCAGCCACAATTTGAGATAACTATCCGCTTCCCATCACAGAACATCTCTTAGAAAGAGTGGCAGGCAAGGAAGTGTACAGCTTCCTTGATGGATTTTCGGGCTACAATCAAGTAGCCATAGCTCCAGAGGATCAGCATAAGACAGCCTTTGCCACAGAATGGGGCATTTTTGCTTTTAGAGTAATGCCATTTGGGCTTACCAATGCACCAGCTACCTTCCAGAGGCTGATGTGCCATGTGTTTAAGGAGTTCCTGAGGAAGAGTTTAGAAGTCTACGTTGATGATCTTTGTGCTCATTCCAATATTAGACAAACCCATATTCCTGAACTCAGACAAATCTTTGACAAATGTAGAGAATATCAAGTCTGCCTAAACCCCGAAAAATGCGTTTTTATGGTCAGGCAAGGCAAGATTCTAGGACACATAGTGTCAAAGAATGGCATATCTACCGACGAAGAAAAAGTGAGAGCCATAGCAGAGCTACCTAGGCCAAAGAATGTCAAGGAAGTACAAGCTTTCATGGGGCATTGTGGCTATTACCGACGATTTATACACATGTATGCTGTCATTGCAAAGCCCATGTACGGCCTTCTGACAAACTTTGAGTGGACGGATGAATGTGAGAATTCTTTCCAGGAGCTTAAACAAAGATTATGTTCAGCACCAATCTTGACCACACCAGATTGGAATAAGCCATTCCATGTTCACGTGGATGCATCCAACTATGCTATTGGATGTGTGCTTGCACAACCTACTGGTGAAGGTAATATGGATCTTCCAATTGCCTATGCCAGTAGACAATTGAATGCGGCTGAACGGAATTACACCACTACAGAGCGAGAAGGATTAGGCATGGTATACGCAGTTAAGAAATTTAGACACTATTTGCTTGCAAATAAGTTTAAATTTTTTACTGATCATCAGGCATTGTTATATCTCGTAAACAAGCCATGCAATATAGGACGATTAGTGAGATGGTTTCTCTTGCTAATGGAATATGATTTTGAGGTTGTGGTAAGAAAAGGGAGGACCCATTTGAGAGCTGATCATCTTTCTAGGCTCACATCGGGAGAAGCCCCACAAGGAGTATCAGACGATCTTCCTGATGCTTACTTGTTTAATTTGGAAGTGGTGCCGCAGTGGGCTAAGTCATTGGTACCAGTATTGACATACGGGCCTAACCATCCAATGGTAAACACACGGAATAAAGAGGTTGTAAAAGCCCAAAAGTACCACATCATGGCAGGAAGCATGTACAAGCACACAGATCAAGGGATCTTGGCTTGTTGCGTAGAAGAGGATGAGTATGCTAAATGGTTGCAATTAGCACATGTAGGTGCGTTAGAGCAACACTACTCAAAGCAGCGAACTTTACAGACCCTAAAGAGACTCGGAGTACATTGGCCAACTATGGAAGCTGATGTCCAAAAGTTGTGCAAGGAATGCCCAATCTGTTGCACTAAACCACCTGTGGAACATGCCACCCTTTATCAAGTATCCATAGTGCCAGATTGGAGCGAACCTCTCGTATCCTTCCTGAGGACAAACACATTCCCTCCAGACATGACTCTGGCTAGGAAAAGGAGTTTAGAACAAGAAGCCCTGGATTACTCACTCATTGGTGATAATCTATACAAACGCGGCAAAGATGGTTACCTAAGACTGTGTGTCCATGAGAGTGAGTATCTTAAGATCTTAGAAACTGCTCACCAAGGTGTAGCAGGAGGACACTTTGGACCGGATCGGGTGATCAAGGCAATTCTATTTGCGGGCTTCTGGTGGCCTACCCTTCACATGGATGCACATACCTATGTGAAACGGTGTGATGTCTGTCAGAGGACTCAGTATCCTATACGCAAAGATGAGATGCCACTGAAACCTATGATGGGTGGACGTGCATTTTCTAAGTGGGGAATAGACTTTGTAGGTCCTATTAATCCCCCAGCTAAAGGTTCTCATGCGGAATACATCATTGTTGCTACAGATTATCTAACTAAGTGGGTAGAGGTAAGGGCTACGACAAAGAACGATGCTCAAACAACTGCTAAATTCTTGTTTGAGAGTGTATTCACGAGATATGGGCTACCAATAGAGCTTGTAAGTGATAGAGGCACTCATTTCTTGAACGAAGTGATTGAAAATCTACTCCAAGAATTCTTGGTAATACACAAGAAGTCTGCCCCCTATCACCCTCAAGCTAATGGACAAGCTGAGAGCACTAATAAGATCTTATGCAATGTACTGACAAAATTAGTGAACACTAAACGCTCTGATTGGGACAAACAGCTACACCATGCTGTTTGGGCATACCGAGTTGCCTACAAAACGGTACTCCAAGCCACCCCCTTTCAGATGGTATTCGGCCAAAACGTTGTGTTACCCTTGGACTTCTTGATCCCTACATTGAGAGTAGCACAAGAGCACGAATGGACAGGTCATGAGCTCTCCTCTAGGATCTTTGACCTTGAACGATTAGGAGAAACAAGACTGAGAGCCGCTGCAGGAATATATGCAGCCAAGAAGAGACAGAAGGCATACTTTGATGCCCACGTGAAGGATAAGGGTTTGAAAGCAGGAGATCTAGTTTTAGTCTATACACTGAAACAACACGCAAGGAAGCTAGAAAAGAGAGGCTACGGACCTATGATCATCAATAGGATCTCCACGAGCGGAGCAGTACAACTAGCCACGTTAGAGGGTGATGTTCTCCCAAACTATATTAGCGGTTGCAGAGTCAAGTTGTATCAGGAACCCCTCACGGAGGAAATGCTCAGCCGACTCAACACTGCTAAGAAACGCAAAGAGGAAGAAAAGCGAATTCGAGAAGAAGCTCAAGCAGAAGCTTTAGAACGCATCAGAAGGATGAAGTTACGAAGGCAAGGCCGAGATCAGACTAGAACAGATGACTATGCAGATCAAGGATATCCTATGGCCATGTGTGAAGTCGCAGGAACAAGCTCGCATAGGATAATTGATCGACGTCCTTTCATAACCCTAGATATAGGACAAGGAACGAGTGCAAGGACCGTAAGAGCCTTGATTGACTCAGGTGCAGCCACTAGTGCGGTTAAATTGTCTTACTGTCAAGAATTGCAGTTAACTGTCAATCCTGTGGAAGCATACCTCATAGGATTGGGAGGAGTGGAAACCCCTTGCATGGGCGAGGTGGAACTTCCCCTCTACATTCATGATGAGACAACGACAGTTAAAGTACTAGTGTGTCAAGATGAGGACCTCACGGAACCCCTTGTCTTGGGTCAAGACTGGATCTATGACCAAGCAGTCAACTTGAACCTAAGAAGTGGACTTCTTCAGGTATGGGTCAATCATAGTCGAATTACAGTAGAGTTGGATAATGGAGCACTCAAAGAACTAGGAAAGGCACAGACTCTTGGTCCTTCCAGGAGTACACATGAAGATGACCATGCTGTTCTTGTCCAAAACTATGTGTTGCAGAGGAATGCTACGCGCAAAAAAGGAGTCAGGGAGGCAACAGAACTCCCTTCTTTTCCAAAAGTCAGAAGGAGGCAACAACCAAAGATGGCTCAAAGGCAGAAGAAGCAGAGTACTACCTATGCCGGAAATCAAAAGAACCTGCGCAGCAGAATGTCTCAACAAGTGAACCAAGTGTGGGTGCGAAAAGGCGAACACCCGGTTGCACTCACGCCAACCGCACGGGCAAAGCCTCTTATTAGTAACCAACAACACGTCACTAATAAGAGGTCTTTCGGAAATTCTTCTGCTAACGTGAAATTTATTTGGGTGCCCAAAAAGTCGATGAAGGCTAGCCCACAATCAAGAAAAATTTGGGTGCCTAAGGTTTGTTTGCGGGCTCAAATAGCTACACCAAGATCACACCCTACACAGCATGATCCATTCACTCGCACAGCCTACATCCACTCATTTTCAACACCAAGGCACATGAGCACGAACAGAATCAGTTGTAAATGGGTACCTAAAAGGCCTCATGTTCAAGCTGACACACCTATAAAGCTCTCGAGAATCTCTACGGAACCACGAGCAAAACCCATCCACTGCATTTGGCAGCCCAAGACTTGTAACAAACCCCCGGACCCCGATTGTAAATCCATGACCACCTACTAACCGCTTCACTCTCACATCACATCATTTCGCTTAGCTCTTAGGTCTACCTAACTCCTAACTACACACACCAGCACCGAGCACTTATTAACCCCTAACCACTCCCGAACTTTAAGTTAATGTTGTAACAAGGGACACCATGTCATTTTTGTGTCCATTGCAATGTTAACGTTTATTCATATATTCTCACAGAATCAGCTGCGACATTTTCAACATGGCGGAGGCAGCAGGAACTAGCTCTCACACAGAAACAAGCCCGCAAGTGGTGGACTTGGACAGTTTACCCGTTTTGCCTGAGACAATTGAAAGACCAGAAGATTTGCAGGCCGTCAAAATCATACCTATTGCGGACCCTCCGCGTGGCCACACCATGCCCGTGGGAAAGACTTCCCATTGGTTTACCGAGGTGGCAGGACCCTTGGGTGAAGGAACGTACCTATGGGAATCAGAGTTGGACTTCAATGGAAAGCAAGGCAGATACCATTTCTTTACAAGAGAATTTGAGAAATTACAAAATGCAGAAGGTCTACGTCCGATATGGGAAAAGGCAGGATTGAGTGCTTATTTCAGTGCCCGACTCCCAAAACCTGACTTCATGCGATGCTACTATCTCATCAACACCTTGACTCCAAACCAGAACCCAAAAGGAGCAAGCTCATTTGTGATCCCATCTCTGACAAAGGGGAATGAGCTCAAGAGGTTCAGGCTATCAAACAATTTGGTGAGAGAGGCTCTAGATATGCGCGGAATGCATATTCCTACATAAAAGGAAACCCTAGTACCGGATTACATGAAGAATTGAAGTCTCACCAAACTCAAGGACATGGTATCCATGATGCCTAATATTGCAATACACCTTCGCATGTGCATGCAACACTTTGCTTTCCCGGCGCAAGATAGATTCACCATGCCGCCCAAAAAGATTTGGTTTAGCTTGTATCTGGTAGAGACACAGAGCCTCACCATCAACCTACCCCACTGGATAATTGATCAGATACACCTAGCTCACAAACGCTGGCCGCGGAAACAGGTTTTATATGGTTGTTGTGCTCTGACAAGAATCATTGATAGGTGTTTGGCTTATGACATTCCGATCCAACGGGCCCTAATGTGGAATCGGGTTGAGCAGTTTAGAGGCAGAACATCCACTGGACCCCCTTCTAAGAAGATGAGAGGCACTGTCCAAGTCCCATGTGCTCAACCACGTGGAGCCACTCTAACACCAGACGTCACCCCTCCACCCCGAAGAGTCCGACCATTCACACTCCGACTTCCAAGACGCAGCACCGATGGTTCCACCTTGATATTCCCTCCCATTCCAACCGATCTTGAATTTCCTAGTGGTGCTCCTTTAGAAGAACTCACTAATGAAGATTTCGAACAATTATTACAAGATGTAGAGCTGGAGGCAGAAGAGGCACAACAAGCGGAAAATGTGCAAACGCAGGCCACAACCTCCCAAGCACCTGTCACACCTGTTGAAGTGGATGCAGAGGATGACGGAGATGAAGAACAGGAGGATGATGAGGAGGAGTATGATCAAGAGCACCAAGAGGAGCAACAAGAAGTGCCAGAACTTGTAGGTGCACCAGCATATACAGCTCAACTACGAAGGCTATAGGACACTATCAAAGCAGTACAAGAAAGGCATCAACTCTCTCTGGTATCAGGTCAAGCTTTGATGCAAGAAATGCTATTAGATGAAGGGGTGGACCAACACTTCATTGACACCCTCAAATTAGTGTCAGACTCTTTAGGAGTTCCGGAGGCTGTCCACACCGCAGTCCGCCAGTCCGTAAGGTATGACAAACGCAGAGTGGACACGTTACCACGAGCAGGTAAGACTATCAGGATACCCGTCACAGAACCAGAAGTACCCATTGAGACCACAGCCACCCCCACAACCACCACTGACCTCTCCGCCGAAACCTTCGTTCAGACATCACCCATCTCACCCCAGCATCCTCCATCACCACCTTCTCCACCCCCACCACCACCTCCCACCTTGGAAGAAACGACAGTCATCACCTCTACCTTCACTTATAACCCATCCTCATTCAAATCATTCTCATTTCGAGAACCCACCTCACAAGACACCCTCTTCTCCTTCGTCACCAATCCCTTGTACACTTCGTCCCATCTATCCTCTGAACCCATGACTGGCCATCCCATAATTCCAAGTGTAGTTGGAAACCCAGCACCCACAGAAGGCACCCTGTGTTTCCCGACCTATCCCCCAATACGGGTACCTCCATTCCATGACCCCCACTTCCCATCTGGCCCCTACACCTCTTTCAACCTGACCGCGCCACCCCAATACCCGTCCGTTGTGGAGCAGTTCACCCGCTCTCCAATGTTTCCGAGGCACATTTCTCCGATGTTCGCAACGACATCAATTTACACGAACACCACACTCACTTCACCTACCATACCCACCTACATGGTAGCCCCTGCACACACCACCTTGTCTGACCCAATGGACATTTCACCAACCACAGCACCTCTCCCCACGATTCCACCATCTTCCCCTCCCTTGCCCCCCACCTCACCACTCACATCATTGGCACACACAGCATTCACTACCCCCCTACCCAATCCCACCTCCCCTGCATTTCAAACATTTCTCCTTGCATCTCATAATGTAAATAGCACGTTCAACACATTACTTCAGTGTGCACATCAGCTACAACAAGACTACCATCAATTGGAAGAACGCACTGCTGCCCTCCAGGCAGAATCTCAACGTCTGCAAGCTAGAGTCACCACTCTTGAAGCTGACTACCAGACGCTCCTAACCGAGCATACCACACTACAGCAGGCTCACTCCGAATTGGAATCAAAGACATCAACTGTAGATGACCAAGCAGTCAAGGAACTAGAAACAGTGCTTCAAGCGCAAATGATCTCTAACGCTACACTCAGACGCAACATTGGGCTATTAAGGAAGCATATGGCCGCAGCACTAGAAGAGAACAAACGACTTCAACAACAAAACCAAGACAACTTTGAAGCGGCTATGGAAGGAACCGTAGGAGCAACCATTAGCCCTACCAGATATAGAGCAGTCCCATCGGAAGACATTCGCATCTTACTTGAGGAGCATGCAAATTTCTTGGAGTCATATGAAAAGCTAGAGACTGAATGTGCAGATCTCAAGAAACAGATTGCCAGTGTGCCCACAGCTGAACAGGAGCCGGTAATCTTGCAGCACTCTACAGAAGAAATGGAGACCCTCCGGAAACAGGTGGCAGAACTCCAAGCACGCCTCCTCCCATATGAACGACCACCCTCGCCCATTGAAGAACCAGAACCTGAAACAGTAGTGGAAATCCCCGTCGATGACAGCTATGAAGAGCCATACGAGCCTATGCCGACGCCTGGTGGTCAAACTACGGAAGAAGGACAAGACACGTTAGAAATTCAAGTTCTAGATTGGGTCAAAAGGGTCGAGAAAGTGGGTAAGACACATGATGATCGTGTGGCCGTGCAAATGCAATCTCTCACAAATCTGGAAGAAACTGTCCTTCGGTCTTCCTACTTTCAAAATTTATCCCATCAACGGTTAATCACAACATCAGAATCGCAATACATGCCTTATTTTGTCTTACTACATGATTATAATGCAGAAGTCAAAAGACATACAGGGAAGGAGCCCACGTTCGCCACTCAATTTGAGATAGGGGATTTACCAACAGATGCACGTGCTGGCTCGATCTTCCAACCTAATTGGCGTGCACGTCTACTCACCGATTACCCAGAGATGATGAGTACTTGGGCAACCATGCCACTATATATCAAGTATAATCCATGCTATTGTCCAGTGGTACGTCGCAGATCCTGGCAAGCATTTGCAATCAAGGTACGCAACAATAAAGAGTGCTCGGCTTGGGTTAACTACCCATATTTTGCTCCACCTCGAGGGACCCCAACCGTAGCCTACATGATATCAACAATTCGGCACTGGTCTACACGTCTAAATAATGTACCCGACATAGCAGCGAAAATGTGTATGAAGATATTCGAGCTCATGACCATTGTCTTCAAAACCTTTCGGAATGTCCAAGCTCCATACATCTCTGCCCCTGGATTCTCTCAAGGCAACAAGGATCTAGTCTACTACATGAGCCAAACCCCCTCGGTCACTATCATCTTTGCTTGGCATGCACGAATAAAGTACTTGCCCGCATGCTTCAAGCAGACATTCGAGGAAATGTTCTCTACGGGATTCTGGGAATACCATTCCGAAATTTTCATTCCCAGACCCACACATTTGCTACATCTATTCGCAGTAGAACAAGCGATCCATGCAGATCAGTTACGTCTGCCACATCCGGACATTCCAGGACCAATCAATTGGGATCGTATGATGACAGATTTGGCCAGAGGACTACGCATACAAGAACATCAGCTTGCCACTCAGGTTGTGGAATATTACATCCAACACTCCCAGCAACAAGGGTCTGTCAGGGACGACAGACGCGAGAGAGGGGGGGGTGTTGAGAGCAGTATGGGCACCCAAGGACCGACTAGACAAGGAAGCCAGCGGAGAGAGTCAGAACAAAGTGAAGGAGTAAGTAGACAAAGCAGTCGACGCAAATCTGGCAGATAGGCCCTTCAAATTTCTTCCAAATCAACATCTTTTAACAGTGATTCTTATCACTAACAATCATTGTAAATACCACTTCATATTTTTGTAGCTCCATTTTGTGCAAGCCAAGGAGTCCTTGAGCTTGAGGAGCCTTAGAAGTACCTACATATCAATTTTCATATTTTTTAGACTTCGTTTAAGCCCTCAAATTGGCCCTGGAACCTAATTTTTAACTAGGCCAGACACTAGGTCTGGACAGGGCCAAAACCTAGTCAAAAACTATAAAAAGAGCTAGAGAGCTCATTTTTGAGGTTGGATTGTAATAGAAACAAACTTGTAAGAGCTTTTTGAAGAGTAATTGAAGAACTCCATTGATTCTCACTCTTTGTCTTGCCGTGCGTGCGCGTGTGTGTGTATGTGTGTGCATGCTAGTGTGCTTCTCACTCACGCACTTGTGCCGCCACTTGCTCGAGGTCTTCATACCATCCTCACGTCTTCCCGGATTGACATTAAAGGAGGTGCTACTCATCATTGAGCTACATAACGTATCGCCAATTATCTTAGTATCATATCGTGTGTAGCAGAGGTATCGTATCGCCGATAGCTCTAGTATCATATCATGCCACCTAGTGGTATCGTATCGTTGGTAGACCATTGGTATCATATCGTTCCAAAGTGTGGTATTGTATTGCCTGTGTGGTATCACCAAAGGTAGTATCATCCAGAACGACTCAAGCTAATTGGAGGTAAAATTGGAAGTGATTGAGGAGATAATTAAGGGGAAGAGCGGAGCAGATATGGACGTAAAGGGGTGAATGAACTTAAGATCAGGACAAGTGCTAAGTAGCCAGAGAAGCTTCATCTCATCAGTAGGAAGTGCAACTCAATCAAGCCACCACTCGATCTATTCGGAAACCTCTAGTGATTCAGAGGAGGAATTACCCATGGCCTCAGAGGACATGCATGGCTCTACTCCTACTGAGAATTTTATCCACCATAGAAGGTGAATACTGCACATGTCTGCAGTATGTGTCCACAAATCAGCAAGGAGTACCTATTTACCTTGACGGCATAAATAGGTCTATCGCAAGAATGGTAAACTCTACCGAGTCAGCAATAGTGCCCAGACCCCCAGTTAAGTACAAAGGAGGAGTGTACATGGACAAGGTAGGTCAAATCTATGTAGTGATGAAAAACCCAGATCAGATCAATGAGAAAGGAGAACTAGAAGGACAAGGGAATTCGGGAAGATCTAACTCTGATGAACTTGTGACTACCCCAAGGGGAAAATCTATGGTAACTCAAGTCTTGATAGGGGAATTGATACCTCAAGATGATTACCTCTTGGACTTCTACCTAATCCACGGGTCAGACCTGCTATTACAAACTGACTCACCCATCCCAAGGACAAGAAGTGACCCCAGTGACCATCTATGAGTCGAAGGATCCTAAAGATGAGTCGAGAGTCACGTACCTAGACCAAAACCAAAGAAGGTATTGGCCAATAGATGAAGTTGATGGGTCTCAATTGAAATACATGGGTTTGCCTATATTCCCTCCCTCGAGAGCAGGCTACCTCTCACAACCCTTTCGGATCCCACCAAGGAATAGAGAATACAATGTCTAGACAAACAAGACATCAAAGTATCCCCAACCAAACACATGTGCAATTCACAATGCCAGGAACACATTCACACAACCAAACCAACTCAAGGATAGGTAACATGACTCGGCCATCGGTTAGACCAAGGCCACAACTAGGGGTGCAACCAGGAATGCATCCAATTAGACCAGTAATTCCTATAATGCCCAGACCACCAGAGCCTAGAAGAAGGCTAAGGCCGATTCAAGTTGCTAAATGTATGAGAAACCACTATGATGGTACGGGAGAACCATATGACCACATAGAAGAATTTAAGCAAGTGTTATGAGTAGAACAAGTGGATGACTTCTTTGTGCAGTATGAGTCCTTTGGACTAACCCTCATAGGAACAACCTTGACTTGGTTCCAACCCTTGGATCCAAATCATTTTGGAAACATTGAACAATTTTTCCAAGAGTTCATTGGAGAATTTACTAAGAACGGGATTAAGCACAACTCGTCATCCTTAATTCATAGTTTCAAACAAAACCCAAATGAAACCATAAAAACAAATGCCCAAAGATTTAACGAATATGTTGACAGATGTCCAATAACAAAAAGACCCTCCCAGCAAAAAATGGTATCACTATTCTTAGATGGATTGACGAACGGAACCTTGAGAACTTTAGTTTATTTTAAATGGCTTCAGACATTGAGTGAGTGCCTCCAGGAATGCATTGACCAAGAAGACAACCTAGCTGATGACCTCAAAAGTTCACCAAGCTCTACTAAATCAGAGAACACTAGGAGTACATCGACGACTAGTTCTAGTAATATAGAGGAGCTAGCAAAATTGGTATCTAAGAAGTTAGGAGTCCATGGACAAAGAAATTACCAGAACCCACCAATGAGACTACCAATACTAAGGAGATGCAGTTTGTGTGGTGGAGATCATCCATCTCATATGTGTGCAAGAGGAGTAGGCATGCCACTCCAGAAGGGGAGTTAGAAAAAGAGAGATTGGCGATATGCAAAAAGCTCATAGAGGTAGCCCAAACCACTCTAGAAAAGACTATCCTAGTCCTCCCAAAGACAAGAATATCTAAGAATCAATTCAATGAATGTTTTAAAGAGAACGATCAAAAAGTAACAAGAATACCTAAAGAGAAATATGAAGAGGTTTCCATGTTAGACCAAAATAGGGAGGAAGTACATAGCTTTTCCACTCTACCTAATTATATGGGAGAATAGGAGAAAGGATCCATAGTTTTCCACGCTCCCACAATTCGAGGCAAGGAAAATGCGTCTTCAGGTAAGACCTCACACAACTTAGCAAAGCTCAAGAAGCCCAAGGTACAATGCCTCTTGACCGTGGAAGAATTACTACGAGCTAAGCCACAATTATGGAACCAGTTAGTGGGACAATTGAAAATAGAAACTGAGGAGATGGAAACAAAAAATAAAGAAACTGAAGTTCCATTTGCCATACAAATCCATGTGAATAAAGACGGAGAATTTAGTGAAGGAGTTGAGGGGAATACATGCTTACCCATCACCTTTAATGGATATATGACTAAAGCCATTTTAGACGCTAGTGTAGGCATAGGCATAGCCACCAAAGAAATTTGGGAGAAATGGGGAAAGCGAGCCCCACGACCAACTCGCATGAAGCTTCAATTAGAAAATGGTCATGTAGAGAGACCCCTATGAATATTGGAGAAAATTAAGTTGACTACCTGCGGAGTAGAATTCGAACACACAATAGCCGTATGTCAATTTAGAAAGGCAAATAATTATGAAATGATATTAGGATGACCTTTTATGAGACAACTCAAGGTAATACAAGACTGGGGAAGAGATGCTTTATACCTACAACATACCGATTAGGTGCTAGCATCTATGAGGACGGTCTAGGAAGATCCGTGGTCCAGATTAAAAACCCTGACCAATCCATAGGACTAGAGCACCCAGCTGTCAAGTTTGAAAACAGAGCATACTTGGACAAAGAAGGAACCATATACGTAGTCACCAGTCACCCAGATAGGACAGATGAATTCGGGAATGTGATCCCTGAGACGGACATAGATGACCTAGAACAAGGAAACATGGGTGTAGAGCCCAGGACCCCTCGAGGGAAATCTGTTCTTATGAGAATTCTCACACCAGAGTGGATTCCTCAAGACAACAAGAGCATAGATCTGCTTGTGAACCGAGGGACTGATGAAGCCTTTTGGAGGTATAAATCTGATCGGCCAAATGATATAGGAACAATCATGATCTATGAGTTCAAAGATCCTGATAGCCCAGGCAGAGTGACCTACTTAGATCACGCTTCAAAGAGGATCTTTGTGGTTACAGAAGATGATAGGCATGTTTACACTTGGAAGGGTGAATTCGTTTTCCCCCAACCAAGATCGAACGTGTCCTTTGGTCTCCCAGGAGCTGGAACCTCCCACGCTCACGGAACTCAAAGAGACAGACATAGAGATAAACCTGAGGTAAGCTTTGCCAACCCTGTGGGCAGAGAAAGAACGAGGACGGAAACAAATAGGGTAGAGCCTCAGATACTTAGAGCTCACAGGAATCAAAGAAACGCGGATGAGTTCCCTCTACCACGACCTAGAGAGCACACGAGGACTTTGAGACCAACTCAGCTAGTTAAGTCCATGAAAAATTACTTCGATGGCACCGGAGATCCATACGATCATGTGGCCGAGTTCAGGCAAGTCTTGAGAGCTGAACAAGTGGAGGATTTATTCACGCAATATAATGCCTTTGGTCTAACCCTTAGGAACACAGCACTTACGTGGTTTCAACCATTGAATGAGAGACAGTTCAGGAGCATAGACCAACTCCTAGAGGCTTTCATTATTGAATTCTCTAAGAGTGGCATAAGACATAACACCTCCTCGTTGATTCACAGCTTCAAGCAAGCCCCTCAAGAAACCGTGAGACTTGCAGGAAGAAGATTTAGGCAATACTTAGAAAGATGTCCTGTTTCGGAGCTCCCCACACCTGCTAAGCAAGTGGCTTTATTCTTGGATGGATTGCTAAGTACAAAATTGAGATCTTATGTGTACTTGAAGGACCCTAGGACTATAGAAGAGTGTGTACGCATGTGCATTGACATCGAGGATAACCTAGGGGAGGAGTTAGAGCTTTCCAAGATATACAAAGATTCAGATAGTGCCTCTAGCCTCTCTTCCACACAATCCACATCAATTGAGGAACTTGCAGAGAAAGTAGCTCAGAAATTAGGTGTCTCTAGCAAACAGATCCCAAGGTTTGCCCCGGTGAAAAGATGCTATACTTGTGGGGGTGACCATATGGCAAATGTATGTCCCATTATGACTCAACCCCAAGTAAATCCTAGTAGCCAGTACTGCACCATAGAACGGAGGTACACCAATCATACCGCGCAAGATTGCCCATACAACAAGTAGGCGGCTAGGCAACCCTACCCTCAGCCATACCCTCAGCAGGGAAGATACCAGAACCCGTACCCTCCACAGCCATATGGCAGGCCACAACAACCTTATCAGCAACCATACCAAAACCAACAAAGGCCTCAGCCTGTGTTAGCACAACAACCCCCTGCCCCAGCTAATGTGATCCCAGTGAAATATGCAGCAGAAGAAGAAAACCTGAATAGAGCTATAGTCCCTGTAACACCACTACTTTCTGAAAGTGACCCCAGTGACCATAGCTTTGATTCTACACATGTCGATAGTCCCCATGCTTACTACATGCAATCTCCTGAACATGGTGAGTCCTACTACAGTGAGGAACCGAGTGAACCTAGTTGGGAGTCAGATCACACAAACCTCATGTATACAAACCCCAATCCTAGGCCTCAACCTAGGCAGGTAAGACCTCCATTCCCTAGAGGACCATGCTACAGATGTCAAGGAGATCATCTCATTCGTGATTGTCCTGTGCCTCCACCTACACAACCCCAGTCAGTAACGATCCAGGGCTTTTGCCAAGACTGTGGAAAGGAGCATCTCTTACGAGATTGCCCAAAGAACCCCAATAATATGCCAAAAATCACTCCTATCAACGTTATTGGGTTAGTTGTAGGCTCCACAGGGAGTGTGACTTCCACTGCACCAATACAGGTAATCACTAGAGCTCAAGCATTGCAGCAAAACCAAGGGGTAGACTAGGAAAAGAGCCCAGATGTTAGTGAAACAGAGAGCATGACAAAGAAAAGGACTAAAGCGTGGAAAGATAGTTGGGAAAGAATGAAAAGACAATGGGCTAAAAAGATGAGTGAACTTGAGGAGAGCCTCAGAGAAACAAAGGCCAGGATAACTGAACTCACATCTCAAACTCCCTCTCACACTACTCCACCTCCACCATTTCCAACTCCATCCGACCAGCCACCTTCCAACCCGCCTCACCTAATTCCACCACCCCCTAGAGTAGGATCAGTCCTAGCAGATCCCACTCCCGAGGACCTAAACATGATGCTTAAAGCATATCAGGCCAGAATCCAAGAAGGACCAAACGTAACTAATCATGAAAAGTGTTACCCTAGAGCAGAACTAGAGCTAGAATGAACCAAAATTTGTGCCAAAATGGTGGAATTGGCTCAGACCATGTTTGAGGCCAGTCGCCTATTTAACATCTCTAGTTCAGCGAAGACACAGTTGCACTTTGATGGACTGTTAGAAAGAATAGAGAAGCTGATTGCACAATCAGAAAAGGAACCCGTCTCTCAACACAAGGACAAGGCAAGTGAAAGAGTAAGCATTCCTACCCAGGAAACCTATGTGCCTGAAGCTTATGTGCCTAACTCTACGGAGCCAGACACATCATCTTCTATGAATCGATTCACACCCAAATTCCTACGCGAGATTCAAGAAGACAAATGGGCTAAAGAGAGTGAGGTCCCACCTCCTATTGAGCTTGTTGATGATGCACACGACCAATTCCCACAAGACATTCCATCCATTTATGAGGAGCAGGAGAGCACCCACTCTCAGGAAAGACTAGACTTTGAGTCTAACTCTTTACAAGAATTACCCCACTTCACGGGTCCATGGGAAGCTAAATCTACATGTATGAGAGCGCCCACGGTTATGGTACAAAATGAGGACTCAGTCATACCTAGGAATACAGAGGTAGTGAAAAACACTAAGGTTCAGTGCAACCTCACCTTAGAAGAGCTACTCAAAGTAAGGCCAGAGCTATGGAAACATGTAGCCAAACAAGTAACAGAGATAGCAAAACCTCGTTCCCAGGTAGGATCCCAGAGAACAGTGCCCGAAATACCATTGGACAAGATAGGAGATATGAGTGAAGGTGAAGAAGGAAACACCTATCTTCCCATTACCCATCAGGGGCACACAACCAAGGCAATTCTCGACTCTGGTGCAGGAGTTGCAATTGCTACCACTTCCCTATGGAAGCGTTGGGGCAAGCCAGCACTCAGGCCCACGAGGATGAAATTGCAGATGGCTGATGGTCACATAGAGAGACCTTTAGGACTACTGGAAGGAATAACTCTCACCACATGTGGAGTTGAGTTCGAGCACACATTTTCTATATGTGACTTTAGCAAAAATCATGCCTATGAGATGATTTTGGGAAGACCGTTTATGCGACAATTGCAAGTGGTACAAGATTGGGGAACCAACTCCTTGTATTTGCAACACTTAGGTGTTACGACCAAAGTAAATCTCAAAGATTACTCTCATAGAGATGTCCCTCCTATCCAATGGAATCCCATTCATAGAACCAAAGATGATACGGAATCTGTGCATTCCATAGGGTCAGGATCTTCATGGATGCATGAAGACACCCACTTATGGATGTGCAAAGTAGCAGTAGAAGAAGAGAAGAGAGAAGAAGCCAGAGAGATAGGTGCAAAAGAAACACATAGATCAATTCAAGACCCAGCCTATGCGCCTGTAGTTTTTCCTGACGAAGAATTTGAACCCCACGGCTGGGCAGAAATCCTAGCAACAATGGATGTAGCCATCAATGAAGAACAATGGACACCTCACTGTGATGAAGATGGCTATGACATTTCAGTCTTCTCCATAGAGCCAATCATGGGAGAGGCAGTTCTAGAAGAATGCGAACCTAGCCCTGATGCATTTGAAGATGCGAGCGACTCCGATCTAGAGTCAATCATTATGGATCCACCTTTTGCATCAGATGAAGAATATTTCTATGAAGTAGAATTTCAACCCCAAAGGCACGGAGAGCTTACAAATGATGTACGGCTAGCCACACATGTGACCCCGAAGGAAGAAGGAAAGAAAAGAAAGAAGAGAGAAGTCACACCAGAAGAGGAAGAATCTTTGTTTGAGGTTCCGGAAAATTTTAAGAAGTATGAGATAGACAACAGGAGGGTCATGATAAGAATGCCTAAACGAGAGGCACAATCAGGAGAGGCCTATGATAACAAAGAAACCACCAAAAAAATAGTAGTGGCTCTAGAAGAAGGAGAGGAGAGATGCACGTACATAGGCCATGACCTAACAGAGGAAGAAGAGCATGCGTTAATAGCCTTGCTAAGAGAATACAGAGATGTGTTCGCTTGGAGTTACAAGGATTTGAAGGGTGTTGATCCTGACATATGCTCACACACTATCCCCATGACCTCAGATGCCAAACCCTCTAAGCAAAAGCCCTATACATATAACAATAATTACGCTGCCAAGATCAAAGAGGAGATAGACAGACTGGTTGAAGCTGGATTTATCTATGAAATTGAGCACACTGAGTGGGTATCCCCCATCGTAGTGGTGCCCAAGAAGAATGGCAAGCTGCGTGTATGCATTAACTTGAAGAAGGTCAATGCAGCCACAATTCGAGATAACTATCCGCTTCCTATCACAGAGCATCTCTTAGAAAGAGTAGCAGGCAAGGAAGTGTACAGCTTCCTGGATGGATTCTCTGGCTACAATCAAGTAGCCATTGCTCCAGAGGATCAACATAAGACGGCTTTTGCCACGGAGTGGGGCATATTTGCCTTTAGAGTAATGCCATTCGGGCTTACTAATGCACCTGCTACCTTTCAAAGATTGATGTATCACGTATTTAAAGAGTTCCTGAGGAAGAACTTAGAAGTCTATGTTGATGATCTTTGTGCTCATTCCAACATCAGACAAACCCATATTCCTGAACTCAGACAAATCTTTGACAAATGTAGAGAATATCAAGTCTGCCTGAACCCAGAAAAATGCGTTTTCATGGTCAAGCAAGGTAAGATTTTAGGACACATAGTGTCAAAGAATGGCATATCCACCGATGAAGAGAAAGTAAGAGCCATAGCCGAGTTACCTAGGCCAAAGAACGTCAAGGAAGTACAGGCCTTCATGGGGCATTGTGGTTACTACCGACGGTTCATTCATATGTACGCTGTCATTGCAAAGCCCATGTATGGACTTCTGACTAACTTTGAGTGGACTGATGAATGTGAGAATTCCTTCAATGAGCTTAAACGGCGATTATGTTCAGCACCAATCTTAACCACACCAGATTGGAATAAGCCTTTCCATGTTCATGTGGATGCTTCCAATTATGCTATTGGATGTTGTTGGCAGTAGCCTTGGTACATCAGGAACTACAAGACGTGAAAGTCAAAGAAGGGAGTCAGAGCGAAGGGACAGCACGAGCAAACAGGGCAGTCAAAGAAGATCTGGCAAGTAGGCCAAGAAGGGAGTCAGAGCGAAGGGACAGCACGAGCAAACAGGGCAGTCAAAGAAGATCTGGCAAGTAGGCCAATATTTTTTCAAGACATTAATGCAAATCAGAGAGATGGACATGCAGGGAAGAAGAGCAAGTAGGGAGCTTGAAGATATGTATGGCAGATCACTAGAAGAAATCCCTACAACAACAGTGATTTTTATCACTAATAATCATTGTAAATCTCATTTCACATTTTTGTAGCTCCATTTTGTGCAAGCCAAGGAGTCCTTGAGCTTGAGGAGCCTTAGAAGTAGTTGCGTACCAATTTTCATAATTTTTAGATCTCGTTTGAGTCCCCAAATAAGCCCTGGAACCTAATTTTTAACTAGGCCGGACACTAGGTCTGGACAGGGCCAAAAGCTAGTCAAAAACTATAAAAGGAGCTAGAGAGCTCATTTTTGAGGTTAGATTGTAATTGAAACGAACTTGTAAGAGCTTGTGAAAGTAATCTAAAAGCTCCATTGATTCTCACTCTTTGTCTTGCCGTGTGTGCGCGTGTGTGTGTATGTGTGTGCATGCTTGTGTGCTTCTCACTCACGCACTTGTGCCGCCACTTGCTCGAGGTCTTCATACCATCCTCACGTCTTCCCGGATTGACATTAAAGGAGGTGCTACTCATCATTGAGCTACACCAAATTTTGGCGCCGTTGCCGGGGATCGAGCTTTGAGGACGAGCGTGTGATGGTAAGACGTAGAGTTGACGCGTTGGAGTTGTAGGTATTTTCTTCACTCTCATCGATTTTCTTTTACTTTCTTCACCATCTTCATCACCATCATCATCATCACCATCTTCCACCTCCATCTCCATCATCGCGAAAATTTCAGTTTTTTGACTATATCCCCATCTCCACCTCATTTTCCTCATTTCACTTGTGAGAGAGAGCGAGAGAGCGAATTTGCATGTGCTGTTTTTTGCATGTTTTGTGAGCATTCTGCAGGTACAGGCCGCATCATCATCCCCAGCACTCTGCGCAGGTACGGAATTCTTAGTAACTGTCTGTGTGTCGCCGAGCTCTGTCAATCGCGACCGACAGAAAAATTGCTCTAATTGCTAAACAAAGTGCATATCCATGACCTACAGGCCTAGAGCTTCCCAAAAATGTGTTTAGTTTTTTGAAATTCCACAGATTTCTGTCAATCGCGATCGCTCTGTCAATCGCGATCGACAAACCACGACGGACAGACCTGTCAATCGCGATCGACACGTCAATCGCGACCGACAGCCTACGACGGCTCTGTCAATCGCGACCGACAGGGTCAACGACCGATTGACCACGACCGACTGACCATACGCGTGACACGTGTCAATCGCGATCGAGTCATCAATCGTGATCGACTCATCAAATCGCGACCGACACAGTCAACGACGGTTTGACCACGACGGACAGACCACGACGGCTCTGTCAATCGCGACCGACACGGTCAACGACTGTTTGACCACGATCGACAGACCCTCGCGACCGACCTGTCAATCGCGATCGACTCGTCAATCGCGACCGACAGAGTCAACGACGCTTTGACCACGATTGATTGACTTTTCGCAACCCCTGTCAATCGCGACTGACCAGTCAATCGCGACTGACAGCCACGACGGACCTGTCAATCGCGATCGACACGTCGATCGCGACTGACCTGTCAATCGCGACCGACAGACTTTGCGAACGCGTTAGAAGGGCAAATTAGGTCAAATTTTTAAGGCAAAGTGATTGGTCTAAATTGTGATTAAGTGTGGGACAAACTCTAGGGTGTAGTAGTGCATTGTTAGGCCGTGCCACAAGCTACTCGGGTATTCCTGTCCGATTGTTAGCTTGTATTGAATCCTGATTTAACTCCCTAAACCCTGAACAGTCCTAACTTTTTCATGCGAAATCCAATTTTTGAGCTCTTGTGCTTGTTGGAAAGCTCGTGGCATATACTACATGCCCTCAACTGTTTTTTATAAAGATAATGCGTTGATTTTCAGAGAGGGTATTTTGAAGTTGACCATACCCAGGGGGCTCAAAGTCAGGGGTCTTTAGAATTATTTTCCTAAAAAGTCACAATGCAAATATGTGTATATGTTACATGAATGAAAGTTGTTGGTTGTGTCCTTGAATCTAAGCCTTGAGCTAACCGTGGGACTTTTATAGGTCCATTGAGAGCAACAGAGAGCGTACAAAGCAAGGTTTCTTTGCAAGCTTGAGAACCGGGTTCTTGAGCACCATAAAGCAAGGGATCAACAAGTAAGGTTGGATTATTCTCAACTCCCTCTGTCATTTCCTAGCTCAAGCTAAAGACGAGTAGAGATAGGAGTAAGTCAGGGCGACGATAGGCAGTTATCAAGTTGAAGACTGCCTAAAAACTCAAGTTCAAGTTAAAAACATAATCTCTGTATTGTCGATAACCTAAAGGAAAAGAATCTAACGTGGAACGATCAACCTAAGATACGAAGAACATTCAAGTGTTCCTGACGACGTGATATCAGACAAGACCATAAACACAATAATTAACTAAAAAGAACCAAGTGACTGGTACCAATTGATCGGCAACGAGGTTGTACTCTGGAAAAAAAATTTGGGCTAATCAGTTAGGCATATGAACCTTAGATCAGGACGACATTTAGCAAGGGAAAGACAAAGCCTTAGGTCTTTAGAGGCTAGTGTCAATCATACTGCAAGGTCTTGGGCCCAGCAGTTGAGTCACCACTCTCATTACCCTAGCTCGGATACCAGTGAGTCAGAAATGTCTCAAGGCATGGACAGACCTACGGGAAGTTCAGGAGTGCCTTATTTGTACAGGGTAGAAGGCCCTTACAAAACACAGCTGGAATATCTTAGGACCAACCGACTAGGTGCTAGCATCTATGAGGACGGCCTAGGAAGATCCGTGGTCCAGATTAAAAACCCTGACCAATCCATAGGACTAGAACACCCAGCTGTCAAATTTGAAAATGGTGCATACCTGGACAAAGAAGGAACTATATATGTTGTCACTAGTCACCCTGATAGGACAGATGACTTCGGGAATGTAATCTCAGAAGCGGACTTAGGTGACCTAGAACAAGGGAACATGGGTGCGGAACCTAGAACCCCTCGAGGTAAATCAGTTCTCACTAGGATTATCACGCCTGAATGGGTCCCCCAAGACAACAAGAGCATAGAGTTGCTCCTCAATCGAGAAACTGATGAAGCCTTTTGGAGGTATAAGTCTAATCAGCCAACAGACATAGGAAATATCATGATCTATGAGTTTAAGGATCCGGATAGCCCAGGCAGAGTGACCTACTTAGATCATGCTTCAGAACGGATCTTTGTGGTGACAGAAAATGATAGGCATGCCTACACTTGGAAGGGTGAATTTATTTTTCCCCAACCAAGATCAAATGTATCCTATGGTCACCCTGGGGCTGGAGCGTCCCAAGCTCATGGCACGCAAAGAGACAGAAGTAGAGATAGACCGGAAGTAAGCTTTGCCAACCCTGTAGGCAGAGAAAGATCGAGAACGGAGACGAATAGGGTAGAACCTCCTGAGATACATAGAGCCCACAGGAACCAAAGAAATGTAGATGGATTCCCTCTGCCGAGGCCTAGAGAGCACGCAAGAACTTTGAGACCCACCCAGCTAGTTAAGTCCATGAAGAATTACTTTGACGGCACAGGAGATCCCTATGATCATGTAGCAGAGTTCAAGCAAGTCTTGAGAGCTGAACAAGTGGAAGATCTGTTCACGCAGTACAATGCCTTCGGTCTAACCCTTAGGAACACGGCACTTACATGGTTTCAGCCATTAGATGAGCGTCAGTTCAGGAGCATAGACCAACTCCTAGAGGCATTCATTGTAGAGTTCTCTAAGAGCGGCATAAGACACAATACCTCCTCACTGATCCACAGCTTCAAACAGACCCCCCAAGAGACTGTCAGATTGGCCGGAAGAAGGTTTAGACAATATCTGGAAAGGTGCCCTATTTCGGAGTTACCCACATCTGCTAAACAAGTAGCCTTATTCCTTGATGGATTGCTGAGTACGAAATTGAGATCCTATGTGTATCTGAAGGACCCTAGGACTATAGAAGAATGTGTACGCATGTGCATTGACATTGAAGATAACCTAGGGGAAGAGCTAGAGCTTTCCAAAATCTACAAAGATTCAGATAGTGCATCTAGCCACTCTTCCACGCAATCTACATCAATTGAGGAACTCGCGGAAAAAGTAGCTCAGAAATTAGGTGTAACTAGCAAACAAATCCCAAGGTTTGCCCCTGTGAAAAGATGCTATACTTGCGGTGGTGACCACATGGCAAATGTGTGCCCTATTATGGCTCAACCCCAAGTAAACCCTAGTAGCCAGTACTGCACCATAGAACGGAGATACACCAATCACACCGCACAAGATTGCCCATACAACAAGCAGGCAGTTAGGCAACCCTACCCGCAGCCCTACCAACAAGGCAGATACCAAAACCAAAATCCATCACCACAATATGCTAGACCCCAACAAACCTATCAGCAACCATATCAGGCCCAACAGAGACCCCAACCGGTACTAGCTCAACAGCCCCCAAACCCCGCTAACGTGATTCCAGTAAAGTATGCTGTTGCAGAAGAAAACCTGAATAGGGCCATAGTACCAGTAACCCCATTGATCTCAGAAAGTGACCCAAGTGACCATAGCTTTGATTCTACACATGTCGATAGTCCCCAGGCTTACTACATGCAGTCTCCAGAACATGGTGAGTCTTACTATAGTGAGGAACCAAGTGAACCTAGTTGGGAGTCAGATTACACGAACGTCATGTATGCAAACCCCAACCCCAGGCCTCAACCTAGGCAAGTAAGACCTCCATTCCCAAGAGGACCGTGCTACAGATGCCAAGGAGATCATCTCATTCGTGATTGTCCCTTGCCTCCACCTACACAACCCCAGTCAGTGACTATCCAAGGTTTTTGCCAGGATTGTGGAAAAGAGCATCTTTTACGAGATTGCCCAAAGAACCCCAATAACATGCCAAAAATCACTCCGATCAATGTGATTGGTTTGGTTGTAGATTCCTCTGGAAGCGTCACTTCCACTGCACCAGTGCAGGTAGTCACTAGAGCTCAGGCATTGCAGCAAAACCAAGAGACAAACCAGGATAAGAACTCAGTGGCTAGTGAAACCGAGAGCATAACAAAGAAAAGGACTAGAGCATGGAAAGATAGTCGGGAAAGAATGAAAAGACAATGGGCTAAAAAGATGAGTGAACTTGAGGAAAGCATAAGAGAAACCAAAGCCAGGATAACTGAAATCACCTCTCAAATACCCTCTCACAATACCCCGCCGCCACCCCTACCATCTCCATCTGACCCACCACCTTCCCCACCGCCTCATCAAATCCCACCACCCCCTAGAGTAGGATCAGTGTTAGCTGATCCCACTCCTGAAGACTTAGACATGATGCTCAAAGCATATCAGGCCAGAATCCAAGAAGGGCCAAACGTCACGGATCATGCCAAGTGCTATCCTAGAGCTGACCTAGAGATAGAAAGAACCAAACTATGCGCGAAAATGGTCGCATTGGCTCAGACTATGTTTGAAGCCAGTCGCCTTTTCAATTACTCGGGCTCAGCCAAGACGCAATTACACTTGGATGGATTCCTAGAAAAGTTAGAGAGGATAATTGCCAGATCTCACAAGGAAGAAAAAAATCAGGAGAAAGAAAAAGCAAGCAAAAACCTGAGCCATTCCCCATCGGAAGTTTATGCAGCCAATTCCACTAACCAGACAACTTCCCCTCCTTAGAAAGATTAGAGAGGCTAACTGCACAGCCAGAAAAGGAGCCTATCCCTCAAAAAAAGGGAAGGGCAAGAGAACGGATAAGCCAGCCTCTTCAGGAAGCTCATGTGCCTCCTCAAGGAGCTTATCTTCCTCCCCAAAGGTCACAGGTGCCTCTCTCGAAAGCTTATGTACCTCCACAGGTAACCCACATTCCTTCCCAGAGAGCGTATGAGCCTGTGCGGAAAAGTAATAGCATAAGTAATCCTCCCCAAGAAGCTTGTGCTTCAGCTATCTATGACAACGAGGAAAGAGCCAACGATAGGATAAGCCCTCCTTCCCAGGTAGCATATGTACCTAATTCTACGGAGCCAGACACTTCTTCTTCTATGAATCGGTTTGCACCAGACTTCCTACGAGAGATTCAAGAAGACAAATGGGATAACGAAAGTGAGGTCGCCCCTCCTTTTGAACTTGTGGACGATGCACACGACCAATTCCCACAAGACATCCCATCCATCTACGGGGAACATGAGAGTACTCAATCTCACGAGAGATTGGACTTTGAATCTAATTCCATACAAGAGTTACCCCACTTCACAGGCCCATGGGAAGCAAAATCCACGTGTATGAGAGCACCCACAGTCATGGTAAGGAACGACGACTCAGTCATACCAAGGAACACGGAGGTAGTAACGAACACCAAGGTGCAGTGCAATCTCACTTTGAAAGAAATGCCTGAGGATAGACCAAACGCGGGGAAATATGCAGCCAGTCGAGTAACTGAAGTTGCAAAACCTCATTCCCGGGTAGGATCCCATAGGACAGTGCCAGAAATTCCCTTGGATAAGATAGGAGATATGTGTGAAGGTGAAGAAGGGAACACCTACCTTCCCATCACCTATCAGGACTACACCACGAAGGCAATTTTGGACTCAGGTGCAGGAGTTGCAATTGCCACCACCTCCTTATGGAAGCGTTGGGGCAAGCCAGCACTCAGGCCGACGAGAATGAAATTGCAGATGGCCGATGGCCACATAGAGAGACCCCTAGGATTGCTAGAAGGAATAACTCTCACCACTTGTGGTGTCGAGTTTGAACATAGTTTTGCTATCTGTGACTTCAGTAAAAATCATGCCTATGAGATGATTTTGGGAAGGCCATTTATGCGACAATTGCAAGTGGTACAGGATGGGGAACCAACTCCTTGTATTTGCAACACTTGGGTGTTACGACCAAAGTCAATCTCAAAGATTATTCTCACAGAGATGTCCCTCCTATCCAATGGAATCCCATCCATAGAGCCAAAGATGACACAGAATCGGTGCATTCCATAGGATCTGGATCCTCATGGATGCATGAAGATACTCACTTATGGATGTGCAAGGTAGCAGTAGAAGAAGAGAAGAGAGAGAAAGCCAGAGAGGTAGGTGCGAACGAAACTCATAGACCCATTCAAGACCCAGCCTATGCACCTGTAGTTTTTCCAGACGAGGAATTTGAACCCCATGGCTGGGCAGAAATTTTAGCAACAATGGACGTAGCCATCAATGAAGAACAATGGACACCTCACTGTGATGAGGATGGCTATGACATTTCAGTCTTCTCCATAGAGCCAATCATGGGAGAGGCAGTTCTAGAAGAATGCGAACCTAGCCCTGATGCATTTGAGGATGCAAGTGACTCCGATCTAGAGTCAATCATTATGGACCCACCATTTGCATCAGATGAAGAATACTTCCATGAAGTAGAATTTCAACCCCAGAGGCATGGAGAAGTTACAAATGATGTAAGATTAGCAACGCATGTGACCCCAAAGGAAGAAGGAAAGAAACGAAAGAAGAGAGAAGCCTCACCAGAAGAGGAAGAATCTTTGTTTGAGGTCCCAGAAAATTTTAAGAAGTATGAGATAGATGACAGGAGAGTCATGATAAGAATGCCTAAACGAGAGGCACAATCAGGAGAGGCCTATGATAACAAAGAAACCACCAAGAAAATAGTAGTGGCCATAGAAGAAGGAGAGGAGAGATGCACGTATATAGGCCATGACCTAACAGAAGAAGAAGAGTACGAATTGATAGCCTTGCTAAGAGAATACAGAGATGTATTCGCTTGGAATTACAAGGATTTGAAAGGTGTTGACCCGGACATATGCTCGCACACCATCCCCATGACCTCAGATGCCAAACCCTCTAAGCAAAAGCCTTATACATATAACGATAATTACGCTGCTAAGATCAAGGAAGAGATAGATAGATTGGTTGAAGCTGGATTTATCTACGAAATTGAGCACACCGAATGGGTATCCCCCATCGTAGTGGTGCCCAAGAAGAATGGCAAACTGCGTGTGTGCATTAACTTGAAGAAGGTTAATGCAGCCACAATCCGAGATAACTATCCGCTTCCCATCACAGAACATCTCTTAGAAAGAGTGGCAGGCAAGGAAGTGTACAGCTTCCTTGATGGATTTTCTGGCTACAATCAAGTAGCCATAGCTCTAGAGGATCAGCATAAGACAGCCTTTGCCACAGAATGGGGCATTTTTGCTTTTAGAGTAATGCCATTTGGGCTTACCAATGCACCAGCCACCTTCCAGAGGCTGATGTGCCATGTGTTTAAGGAGTTCCTGAGGAAGAGTTTGGAAGTCTATGTTGATGATCTTTGTGCTCATTCCAATGTTAGACAAACTCATATTCCTGAACTCAGACAAATCTTTGACAAATGTAGAGAATATCAGGTCTGCCTGAACCCAGAAAAGTGCGTTTTTATGGTCAGGCAAGGAAAGATTCTAGGACACATAGTGTCAAAGAATGGCATATCTACCGACGAAGAAAAAGTGAGAGCCATAGCAGAGCTACCTAGGCCAAAGAATGTCAAGGAAGTACAAGCTTTCATGGGGCATTGTGGTTATTATCGACGATTTATACACATGTATGCTGTCATTGCAAAGCCCATGTACGGACTTCTGACAAACTTTGAGTGGACGGATGAATGTGAGAATTCCTTCCAAGAGCTTAAACGAAGATTATGTTCAGCACCAATCTTGACCACACCAGATTGGAATAAGCCATTCCATGTTCATGTGGATGCATCCAATTATGCTATTGGATGTGTGCTCGCACAACCTACTGGTGAAGGTAATATGGATCTTCCAATTGCCTATGCCAGTAGACAATTGAATGCGGCTGAACGGAATTACACCACTACAGAGCGCGAAGGATTAGGCATGGTATATGCAGTCAAGAAATTTAGACACTATTTGCTTGCAAATAAGTTTAAATTTTTTACTGATCATCAGGCATTGTTATATCTTGTAAACAAGCCATGCAATACAGGAAGATTAGTAAGATGGTTTCTCTTGCTAATGGAATACGAATTTGAGGTTGTGGTAAGAAAGGGTAGGACTCATTTGAGAGCAGATCACCTCTCTAGACTCACATCGGGAGAAGCCCCACAAGGAGTGTCAGATGACCTTCCTGATGCTTACTTGTTTAATTTGGAAGTGATGCCGCAGTGGGCTAAGCCATTGGTACCAGTATTGACATATGGGCCTAATCATCCAGTGATAAACACACGGAATAGGGAGGTTGTAAAGGCCCAAAAGTACCACATCATGGCAGGAAGCATGTACAAGCACACAGATCAAGGGATCTTGGCTTGTTGCGTAGAAGAGGACGAGTACGCTAAATGGTTGCAATTAGCACATGTAGGTGCATTAGAGCAACACCATTCAAAGCAACGAACTTTACAGACTCTAAAGAGATTCGGAGTGCACTGGCCAACTATGGAAGCGGATGTCCAAAAGTTGTGCAAGGAATGCCCAATCTGTTGCACTAAACCACCAGTGGAACATGCCACTCTTTATCAAGTATCCATTGTGCCAGATTGGAGTGAACCTCTAGTATCATTCTTGAGAACAAACACATTCCCTCCAGACATGACTCTAGCTAGGAAAAGGAGCTTAGAACAAGAAGCTTTGGATTACTCACTCATAGGTGATAATCTATATAAGCGCGGTAAAGATGGTTACCTGAGGTTATGTGTCCATGAAAGTGAATATCTCAAAATCTTGGACACTGCTCACCAAGGTGTAGCAGGAGGACACTTTGGACCAGATCGGGTAATCAAGGCAATATTGTTTGCGGGCTTTTGGTGGCCTACCCTTCACATGGATGCACATACTTATGTGAAACGGTGTGATGCCTGTCAAAGGACTCAGTATCCTATACGCAAAGATGAGATGCCACTGAAACCTATGATGAGTGGACGTGCATTCTCTAAGTGGGGAATAGACTTCGTAGGTCCTATTAACCCCCCAGCTAAAGGTTCTCATGCGGAATACATCATTGTGGCAACAGATTATCTCACCAAGTGGGTTGAGGTAAAAGCTACAACCAAGAACGATGCTCAAACAACTGCCAAATTCTTGTTTGAGAATGTATTCACAAGATACGGGTTACCTATAGAGCTTGTAAGTGATAGAGGCACTCATTTCTTGAACGAAGTGATTGAAAATCTACTCCGAGAATTCTTGGTAATACACAAGAAGTCTGCCCCTTATCACCCTCAAGCTAATGGTCAAGCTGAGAGCACTAATAAGATTTTGTGCAATATGCTGACAAAATTAGTGAACACTAAACGCTCTGACTGGGACAAACAGCTACACCATGCTGTTTGGGCATACCGAGTTGCCTACAAAACGGTACTCCAAGCCACCCCCTTTCAGATGGTATTCGGCCAAAACGCTGTGCTACCCTTGGACTTCCTGATCCCTACATTGAGAGTAGCACAAGAGCACGAATGGACAGGTCATGAGCTATCCTCTAGAATTTTTGACCTTGAACGATTAGGAGAAACAAGACTGCGAGCTGCTGCAGGCATATATGCTGCCAAGAAGAGACAGAAGGCATACTTTGATGCCCACGTAAAGGATAAGGGTTTGAAAGCAGGAGATCTAGTCTTAGTCTATACACTAAAACAACACGCGAGGAAGTTAGAAAAGAGAGGCTACGGACCTATGATCATCAATAGGATCTCCACAAGTGGAGCAGTGCAATTGGCCACATTAGAGGGTGATGTTCTCCCAAATTATATTAGCGGTTGCAGAGTCAAGTTGTATCAGGAACCCCTCACGGAGGAAATGCTTAGCCGACTCAACACTGCTAAGAAACGCAAAGAGGAAGAAAAGAGAATTAGAGAAGAAGCTCAAGCAGAGGCTTTAGAACGCATCAGAAGGATGAAATTACGAAGGCAAGGTAGAGATCAGCCTGGAGCGAATGACTCTGCGGACCAAGGATTTCCCATAGCCATGTGTGAAGTTGCAGGAACAAGCTCGAATAGAATAATTGATAGACGTCCTTTCATAACCATAGACATAGGACAAGGAAAGAGTACAAGGACTGTAAGAGCCTTGATTGACTCAGGTGCTGCCACTAGCGCTGTTAAGTTGTCTTACTGTCAAGAGTTACAGTTAACTGTCCATCCTGTGGAAGCATACCTCATAGGATTGGGAGGTGTGGAAACCCCTTGCATGGGCGAGGTGGAACTTCCCCTCTACATTCACGAGGAGGCAATGACCGTTAAAGTACTAGTGTGTCAAGATGAGGATCTCACTGAATCTCTCGTCTTGGGCCAGGATTGGATCTATGACCAAGCAGTCAATCTAAACCTAAGAAGTGGACTTCTCCAGGTTTGGGTCAATCATAGTCGAGTTACAGTAGAATTAGACAATGGAGCACTCAAGGAACTAGGAAAGGCACAGACTCCTGGTCCTTCCAGGGGTACACATGAAGATGACCATGCTGTTCTTGTCCAAAACTATGTGTTGCAGAGGAATGATATTTGCAAAAAAGGAGTCAGGAATGCAACGGAACTCCCTTCTTTTCCAAAGGCTAGAAGGAGGCAGCAACCCAAGGTGGATCAAAGGCAGAAGAAGCAGGGTACTACCTATGTCAGAGATCAAAAGTACCTGCGCAGCAGAACAGCCCAGAAAATAGACCAGGTATGGGTGCGGAAAGGCGAACGACCAGTTGCACCACCGTCAACTACAGGGGCAAAGCCTCTTATTAGTGACCAACAACGCAACGCTAATAAGAAGTCTTTCAGAAATTCTTCTGCTAAAGTAAAATCTATTTGGGTGCCCAAGAAGTCGATGAAGGCAAGCCCACAATCAAGACAAATTTGGGTGCCTAAGGCTTGCTTGATGGCACAAGTAGCTACGCCGAGGCCACAACTTAAACAGCATAACGCAGCGACGCATGCTGCCAGATTTCACTCGTTCTCGACACTCATGTACACACCAAAACCCAAGAACGTGCATGTAATCAATTGTATATGGGTCCCAAAAAGGCCTCGTTTTCAAACCACGACACCGAAAAAGCTCTGTAGAGACTCTCCGAAACCGAAAGCAAAGCCCATTCACTGCATTTGGCAGCCTAGGGCCTGTAATAAACCCCCCGACCCCAATTTGTAAATTCATAACCCACTTACTAACTGCAATAGTTTCCTAGGACAACACAATCACTAACTACACACACTGTCTTCATGCACTTACTAACCACTAACTCACCATCTACCTTATGTTAATGTTGTAACGGGGACAACAACGGATTAATTTGGTCCATTACAATGTTAACACTTGGTTCTATATTCTCACAGAACCCATCAGCAAACAGGGCCATGGCAGAAGCAGGTACCAGCTCTCAAGCCGGATCTGGTCCCCAGATCGTGGACATAGAAACACTTCTCCTTGAGCCACGTCTCACTGCAAGACCGCAAGAGCTTCAAGAAGTGCATGTGCTCCCCATACAGGATCCTCCTCAAGGACACACTTCTCAAGTAGGTAAGCATGCGCATTGGTTCAGTGATGTTGCTGGACCAGTGGGCGATGGAACCTACTTCTGGGAAGCAGAATTGGAGTTCAATGGCAAATGGGGTCGATACCACTTTTTCACACGCGAATTTGAAAGATACCAAAATGCCGAAGTCATGAGATCAGTTTGGGTCAAAGCGGGTGTGGAAAGTTATTTCAGGGCCCACATACCAAAGCCGGATTTTTTACGATGTTCTTATCTGATCAGTACAATCACGCCAAGCAGGGCCAAAGGAGGCGACAGCACCTTTGTGTTGCCATCACTGCTGCCGGGTAATGAGCTCAAAAGATTCAAGTTGACCCTCAATCTGGTAAGAGAAGCGTTGGGTATGTATGGCATGCACATCCCAACAGAAAAGGAAACCATGGTTCCAGGTCGAATGAAGCACAAGGATCTGAATAAGTTGAAGGATATGGTAGCAATGACACCTACCATTGCGCTTCACCTGCGAACCATCATGCAACACTTTGCGTTTCCCGCCCAAGAACGATTCACAATGCCCCCGAAAAAAATATGGTTCAGTTTATATCTAGCAGAAACCGAAAGCCTGCCCATCAATGTGCCACACTGGATCATAGACCAGATCCACCTAGCGCATCAAAGGTGGAACAAAAAACAGAAGAATGTGCTTCACGGGTGTTGTGCTTTGACCAGAATAATCTATAGATGCTTGGCTTATGACGTGCCTGTTCAGCGGGCACTCGTATGGTCCCGAGTCCAAGAATTCCAAAGAAGACTATCAGCAGCAGGTCCCCCATCAAAGAAGATGAGGGGGGGAGTCCAACTACCCTGTGCTCAACCAAGGGGAGCTACCGCTACACCCGAAATCACTCCCCCCCAGACACGACGAGTTAGGCCATTCACAATCCGGTTACCAAGACCAAGCACAGAGGGGCCTAATCTGGTGTTTCCCCCCATTCCATCCGATTTGGAATTTCCACAGGGATTTACTCTTGAGGACCTCACGGATGAAGAAATTGCCAGATTAATCTATGACTCTAACCTCGAAGCCGAAGCTGCGCGAGCTCAGGAACCGCGACCCCAAACAACATCGGCCCCCACCCAACCACAAACTGTAGAAGTCGATGTAGATGAACAAGAGGCAGGAGGAGATGAAGAAGAGGCCGACGAAGAACAACATCAAGAATATGACGAACTCTCCGAGTTAGCAAGTGCCCCAGCATATTCGGCACAAATCAAGAGACTATATCGAACCATGCGACTGGTTCAGGAACAGCATAAGATGTCTCTAGAACAGGGCAAAAGACTCATGAACGACTTGCTAGCGGAGGAAGGTGTGGACGAGTTGTTCATTGAGTCCATGAACCTTCATGCCGACGCCGTGGGACTGGATGAGGCCATTCATGAGGCAGTGGCCTACATCCACAGGTTTGAAAAAAGAGTTCCTGCTCGTCCCAGGAGGTCCGGAAAGCAAATTCACATCAATACATCAGCACCAGGCGAGTCAGCGCGAGCAGAAGAATATCACGAAGCACCGTTGTCACCACCATCCCCACCTCACACTACACTATTCACTCCACCACAGGACACTAACACTACCACATCCACTACCACTACCGTTGTCATGGGCATCCCACTCTCTCCGGGAATCCAGTACGGGGGAGTCACCATGCCCACCTTCACCACCCTGTTCACCGATGTCACATCCACTCCACCAACGATTCCCATCTACACCGTCACTCAAACAGTTGACACGAGGGAAACATCACCTGCCACAGCACCGCTCCCTCCCCCTATGCCACCTTCATCACCCATACCCCCTCCACCCACATCTCCACGTACATCCACATCATTCACCTCTCCCATTCCCGCCCCCATTCCCCCTGCATCTTCACCCCTCCCGGCATTATTTAATGTAAATAACATATTTTTAGCATTAAACCAATGTGTATACCAGCTCCAGAATGAGTACAAAGCTCTGGACAACCGGTATCAGCAACTGGAAACGCACCATCAAAACTTACAAAGACAGTTTCACATTCTACACACAGAAAATGCAGAACTGAATCAACGTTACACGACGCTTGAGCAAGCTCACCAAACATTATTGGCGGCACCCCAACCATCGACAGAATCAGGTGCCAAACAACTAGAAGCTTTGCTCGAGGTATACCAAGCCGATAATCTCAAAGTCCGGCGTAACCTGGCACTTCTCAGAAAACACATGGCGGCCGCCCTTGAGGAAAACAAGAGATTGCAGCAGCAAAATGAAGCAAATCTAGAAGCTGCAATGGAAGGCTCACCACACGAAATTGATCCAGAGCAGTTTAAAGCTGTGCCCTCAGAGACAATGAAGACCATCTTGGACAGCTATGCAGATCTATTGGAAGCTCAGGATGACTTGGAAAGGGAACGTGATGCGCTGCGCAATCAACTCCAAGAGCAACAGACAGCACCCAAAGTCACAGAAACGACCACGACTTCAGAGGAAGTCAAGGCATTGAAAGAGCAGGTGGCCGAATTACAGGCAAGATTACTCACACATGAAAGGCAACCCTCTCCAGTTGTCGAACCTGAACCCGAGGATTTGGTACCCATCGAGGTAGATGAGACGTATGAGGAACCTTACGTTCCTATGCCAATGCCAGGTGGTGAGCAAACCGCAGAAGGAATGGATACGTTAGAAATTGAAGTACCTGAGTGGCTCCAAACACTAGAGAAAACGGCATCAACTCATGAAGATCGAGTGGCAGTTCAAATCCAATCTATGGCAAAGATAGAGGACACTATTATTAAATCAGAATACTTCCGCAGCATGTCCCACCATAGATGGATCGGAACCAATGATGATCAATACGTTCCATATTGTATACTCCTGGCGGACTACAATGCAGAAATCCAACACAGATGTGGCAAACCTCCAACGTTTGCTACACAATTTGGGCCAGATGACATCCCAGAGAGCGCTAAAAAAGGATCCATTCATCAACCCACTTGGAGGATCCGACTCCTCGAAACCTATCCGGAGATGGTTCGCACCTGGACGAATATGCCTCTTTTTATTAAATATAACCCTTGTTATGTTCCGGTACTCCGCAGACGCACATGGCCAGAGTTTACCATTGCAGTCAAGAATATCAAGGGATGCGCCAAATGGTTAAACTACGTCTATCTAGCACCCCCTCAAGGGCCTCCCACCGTCAATTACATGATTTCCACTATACGGCACTGGAGCATCCGATTAAAGAATACCCCTGATGTAATGGCCCAGATGTGCATGAAAATTTTTGAGTTAATGCTTATTACATTCAGGACATTCAAGAATATCAAGGACCCACACTTCTCAGGCGTCGGATTCCTTACAGGAAACCAAGATTTAGTTTATGACATGAGCACCACTCCTTCCATAGAGGTGATATACGCTTGGCACGCCAGAATAAAATACCTCCCAGCCTGCTTTAAACAAACATTCGAAGAGATGTTCATAACAGGGTTCTGGGAATACCACTCAGAAATATTTGTACCCAGACCCTCACACCTCCTCCATTTATTTGCTGTGGAGCGAACCATTCACTCAGAGCAGTTACGGGTGCCACATCCAGATGTCCCAGGGCCAGTCAATTGGGATGCATTGCTGACAGATCTAGCAAGGGGACTCAGGTTAGAAGAACACCACCTCGCCGCCGATGTTGTACAATACTACGTACAAAAAGCAGCTAGACAAGGGTCTGTCAGGGGCGACAGACGCGAGAGTGGGGGGGGTGTTGGCAGTAGCCTTGGTACATCAGGAACTACAAGACGTGAAAGTCAAAGAAGGGAGTCAGAGCGAAGGGACAGCACGAGCAAACAGGGCAGTCAAAGAAGATCTGGCAAGTAGGCCAAGAAGGGAGTCAGAGCGAAGGGACAGCACGAGCAAACAGGGCAGTCAAAGAAGATCTGGCAAGTAGGCCAATATTTTTTCAAGACATTAATGCAAATCAGAGAGATGGACATGCAGGGAAGAAGAGCAAGTAGGGAGCTTGAAGATATGTATGGCAGATCACTAGAAGAAATCCCTACAACAACAGTGATTTTTATCACTAATAATCATTGTAAATCTCATTTCACATTTTTGTAGCTCCATTTTGTGCAAGCCAAGGAGTCCTTGAGCTTGAGGAGCCTTAGAAATAGTTGCGTACCAATTTTCATAATTTTTAGATCTCGTTTGAGCCCCCAAATAAGCCCTGGAACCTAATTTTTAACTAGGCCGGACACTAGGTCTGGACAGGGCCAAAAGCTAGTCAAAAACTATAAAAGGAGCTAGAGAGCTCATTTTTGAGGTTAGATTGTAATTGAAACGAACTTGTAAGAGCTTGTGAAAGTAATCTAAAAGCTCCATTGATTCTCACTCTTTGTCTTGCCGTGTGTGCACGTGTGTGTGTATGTGTGTGCATGCTTGTGTGCTTCTCACTCACGCACTTGTGCCGCCACTTGCTCGAGGTCTTCATACCATCCTCACGTCTTCCCGGATTGACATTAAAGGAGGTGCTACTCATCATTGAGCTACAGATGTGTACTCGCACACCCTACTGGTGAAGGTAATATGGATCTCCCAATTGCCTATGCCAGTAGACAATGGAATGCAGCTGAACGAAATTATACCACTACGGAGAGAGAAGGACTAGGCATGGTATATGCAGTTAAAAAGTTTAGACATTATTTGCTTGCAAATAAGTTCAAATTTTTTACGGATCACCAAGCTCTACTGTACCTGGTAAACAAGCCATGCAATACAGGAAGATTAGTAAGATGGTTTCTCTTGCTAATGGAATATGAATTCGAGGTTGTAGTAAGGAAAGGGAAGACTCACTTGAGAGCGGATCATCTCTCTAGGCTCACATCTGGAGAAGCCCCACAAGGAGTGTCAGATGACCTTCCTGATGCTTACTTGTTTAATTTGGAAGTTGTACCGCAGTGGGCTAAGCCATTGGTACCGGTATTGACATACGGGCCTAACCATCCAGTAATAAACACGCAGGATAGAGAGGTAGTAAAGGCTCAAAAGTATCACATCATGGCAGGTAGTATGTACAAGCACACAGATCAAGGGATCTTGGCTTGTTGTGTGGAAGAGGATGAGTACGCTAAGTGGTTGCAATTAGCACATGTAGGTGCATTAGAGCAACACTACTCAAAACAACGAACCCTACAGACACTAAGGAGACTCGGAGTGCATTGGCCAACTATGGAAGCTGATGTCCAAAAGTTGTGCAAGGAATGCCCAATCTGTCGCACTAAACCACCTGTGGAACATGCCACTCTTTATCAAGGGTCCATAGTGCCAGATTGGAGTGAACCGCTAGTATCCTTCCTCAGGACGAAAACATTCCCTCCAGACATGACTCTGGTTAGTAAAAGGAGTTTAGAACAAGAAGCCCAGGATTACTCACTCATTGGTGATAATCTATACAAGCGTGGTAAAGATGGTTACCTGAGACTATGTGTCCATGAGAGTGAATATCTTAAGATCTTGGAAACTGCTCACCAAGGAGTAGCACGAGGACACTTTGGACCAGATCGGGTGATCAAGGCAATACTCTTTGCGGGCTTCTGGTGGCCAACCCTTCACATGGATGCACATACCTATGTGAAACGGTGTGATGTCTGTCAGCGAACTCAGTGTCCTATACGCAAAGACGAGATGCCACTGAAACCTATGATGGGTGGACGTGCATTCTCTAAGTGGGGAATAGACTTTGTAGGCCCTATTAATCCCCCAGCCAAGGGTTCACATGCTGAATATATCATTGTGACCACGGATTATCTCACCAAGTGGGTAGAGGTAAAAGCTACGACAAAGAACGATGCTCAGACTACTGCTAAGTTCTTATTTGAGAATGTATTCACTAGATATGGGCTACCCATAGAGCTAGTTAGCGATAGAGGCACTCACTTCTTGAATGAAGTTATTGAAAATCTACTCCGAGAATTCTTGGTAGTTCATAAGAAGTCTGCCCCCTATCACCCTCAAGCAAATGGCCAGGCTGAGAGCACCAATAAGATCTTATGCAATGTACTGACGAAATTAGTGAACAATAAACGCTCTGATTGGGACAAACAGCTACACCATGCTGTTTGGGCATATCGAGTGGCCTACAAAACGGTACTCCAAGCCACCCCCTTTCAGATGGTATTTGGCCAAAATGCAGTGTTACCATTGGATTTCTTAATACCTACATTGAAAGTAGCACAAGAGCGTGAATGGACGGGTCATGAACTCTCCTCAAGACTTTTTGACCTTGAACGATTAGGAGAAACAAGACTGAGAGCGGCTGCAGGGATATATGCAGCTAAGAAACAACAGAAGGCATACTTTGATGCCCACGTTAAAGATAAAGGTTTGAAGGCAGGCGACCTAGTACTAGTCTACACTTTGAAACAACATGCAAGGAAACTGGATAAGAGAGGCTATGGACCCATGATTATAAACAGAATCTCAACAAGTGGAGCAGTGCAACTAGCCACATTAGAAGGCGACATTCTCCCGAGCTACATTAGTGGATGCAGGGTCAAGTTGTATCAGGAACCTCTCACAGAGGAAATACTAAGTTGACTCAACACTGCTAAGAAACGCAAAGAAGAAGAAAAGCGAATTCAAGAAGAAGCTCAAGCAGAAGCTTTAGAGCGCATACGGAGAATGAGATTAAGAAGGCAGGGTAGAGAGCAACCTAGGACAGATGCATATGCAGATCAAGGATATCACATGGCTGTGTGAAGTTTCAGGCATCAACTCTCATAGGATAACTGATCGACGTCTTTTTATAACCTTAGATATAGGACAAGGAAAGGGTGCAAGGACAGTAAGAGCCTTGATTGACTCAGGTGCAGCCACTAGTGCTGTTAAATTGTCTTATTGTCAAGAGTTGAAGTTAACTGTCAATCCTATTGAAGCATATCTCGTAGGATTGGGAGGTGTGAAAACCCCTTGCATGGGCGAGGTGGAACTTCCCCTCTATGTTCAAGACGAAGCAATGACAGTCAAAGTACTAGTGTGTCAAGATGAGGACCTCACTGAGCCTCTTGTCTTGGGTCAGGACTGGATCTATGATCATGCAGTCAACCTAAACCTAAGAAGTGGACTTCTTCAGGTATGGGTAAATCATAGTCGAATTACAGTTGAACTGGAAAATGACACACTCAAGGAACTAGGTAAGGCACGAACTCCTGGTCCTTCCAGGGACGCACATGAAGTTGACAATGCTATTCTTGTCCAAAACTGTATGATGCAGAAAGCTGCTCGTCTTAACAACGAAGTCAAGGATAAGATGGTACTCCATTCTTTCCCAAAGGCCAGAAGGATGCAACAGCCAACGGCAGATCAAATACAGAAGAAGCAGAACACTACCTATGTCGGTGATCACAAGTACCTGCGGAGCAAAATGTCTCAGCCAATGAAACAAGTGTGGGTGCGAAGGGCGAACACCCGGTTGCCCTCAAGCCAACCAGACGGGCAAAGCCTCTTATTAGTAACCAACAACACGACACTAATAAGAAGTCTTTCAGAAGTTCTTCGGCTAACGTGAAGTCTATTTGGGTACCCAAGAAGTCGATGAAGGCTAGCCCACAATCAAGACAAATTTGGGTGCCTAAGGCTTGTTTGCGGGCTCAAATGGCTACACTAAGACCACACCCTATACAGCATGATCCACTCACTTGCACAACCTATACCCACTCGTTTTCAACACTCAGGAACACACCAAGGCCCATGAACACAAATAGAATCACTTGTAAATGGGTCCCTAAAAGGACTCATTTTCAAGCCGACACCCCTATAAAGCTCTCCATAGTCTCTACGAAACCAAGAGCAAAACCCGTCCACTGCATTTGGCAACCTAAAACTTGTAATAAACCCCTAGACTCAAGTTGTAAATCCATGCCCACCTCCTAACTACATCACTCTCACACTACATCATTCCACCTAGCTCTTAGGTCTAACCAATCCCTAACTACACACACAAGCACCGAGCACTTACTAACCCCCTAATCTCTCCCGAACCCCATGTTAATGTTGTAGTGGGGACAAAAACGGTTCTATCTTGCCCTTTACAATGTTAACACCTGTTTCTACATTCTCATAGAATCACGAGGCAAGAAGTAACATGGCAGATACGGCACGAACTAGCTCTCAAGCAGGCACCAGCCCCCAAGTCGTGGACATTGAAAGTCTCCCAGTTGAGGAGGAATTGAAGGAACGCCCTGTGGCATTGAGGGCATTACACGCCATACCAGTTCAGAACCCTCCACAAGGGCACACTATGCCAGTCAGTAAAAACTCTCATTGGTTCAGTGATGTGGCAGGACCCCTAGGTGAAGGCACTTATATGTGGGAGGCCGAGATAGAATTCAATGGGCGCTGGGGCAGGTATCACTTTTTCACCAGGGAATTTGAGAGACTGCAAAATAATGAAGGATTGAAACCTATATGGAAGAAGGCAGGACTCTACGAGTACTTCAAATTCCAATTGCCAAAGCCGGATTTTCTAAGATGCTCTTATTTGATTAGCACCCTTACTCCGAGCAAAGACAAAAAGGGATACAGCTCCTTTGTCCTCCCATCTCTCACAAGGGGCAATGAGCTCAAGCGTTTCAGATTAACTATCAACTTGGTAAGGGAAGCTCTGGACATGAAAGGTATGCATATTCCTACGGAGAAAGAGACTATGGTCCCCGACAATATGAAGAACAGGAATCTGACAAAATTAAAAGACATGGTGGCAATGACGCCTACAATCGCCATTCATTTGCGAATGGACATGCAGCACTTTGCATTTCCCGCCCAAGAGAGGTTCACAATGCCACCTAAAAAGATATGGTTTAGTTTATACTTGGCTGATGCTTTTGATTTGACAATCAACATGCCTCACTGGCTTATCGACCAAATCCACTTGGCTCATCAAAGGTGGTATAAAAAACAAAAGTCTGTATTGTACGGATGCTGTGCACTCACCCGCATTGTATATAGATGTTTAGCTTATGATGTACCAGTACAGAGGGCTCTCATTTGGACCAGAGTGCAGGAGTTTCAACGTAGACTGTCAGCTGCAGGGCCTCCCTCAAAGAAGATGAGAGGCGCTGTCCAGATGCCTTGTGCACAAGCCCGCGGTGCAACCCTAACACCTGAAACAACTCCAAGGCTTCCCAGACGAGTGCAACCATTTACTATCAGGTTACCCAGGCACATCACAGATGGCCCTAATCTTGTGTTTCCACCTGTACCTACGGATCTGGAATTTCCTCACGGATTCACTTTGGAAGATCTAACGGATGAAGAAGTTGCCAGAATCATTGAAGCTGTTAATGCGGAAGTCGAAGCAGAGCAGGGTAGTGGACAACAAACTGCTACAGAACAACCCCAGCCAAGACAACCAGAAGTGGTGGAAGTGGAGGATGAAGAAGAAGAAGAACAAGAGGATGAACAGGAAGGATTTTCCGATGAGGAGGCGCATGACTATGAGTAAGAAGTTATACAAGAGCTAGAGGGTGCCCCAGCGTATACAAAGGAGTTGAAAAAGCTCCACGATACCATCAATAGGGTCCAACAGCAACATAAGTTATCCCTTGCAACAGGAAAGGCTATCATGCACCAAATCCTTGAGGAGGAAGGAGTCGACGAACAATATCGTGCCACACTGGATATGATCTCTGATGCTTTAGGAGTACCTGAGACAGTGCATATTGCCCTGGCACAATCACGCAGAACGGAAAGAAGATACGGAAGACGTCCCCCACGAGCAGGGAAACAGATGAATGTCTTAGTATCCGAAACACAAGGGACAGCCACGACCACGGGCACAGCACACACTGTGCACGATACTGAAGAGACCCATGTGTCCAGTGCACCCCCATCACCCCCCTTGCCACCCCTGCCTCCCACTCCACCACATTCACCTCCCATTACCAATGTAACAACCACCGTCACCGCCTCCGAGTCCACTGCCATGACTAAAGCACAAACCGCCAATCAACCCACACACCCTCTCAACACCTCCCTTGTATACACCTCCACTAACACTGTAATCCTAACGGCAGCTACTGACATCCCCATTCCCCCACTCACACTTCCGGGCAGTTCATATTCACAACTGCACACACCACTGTACACATTCACCACAATCACTGCACCCACAATTCCACTATTCACAATCACTCCCACTACTGCGTCCACCGTGGATTTTATGGACATATCACCCTCCACCGCACCTCTCCCTCCCCCCATACGGCCACAATCTCCCATTCCCCCACCACCCACTTCACCATTTTCCAGCACCGCATTCACACTTCCCTTCCCCTTTCCCTTTCCTTCTGCATTTAACACCCTTCCTGCACCCACCCCCATTAATAATGTATTTAATAACATGTATCAGTGCATGTCTCAGTTACAGCAACACTATCAGCACCTCAATGCTCAGCATACAAGTTTGTTCAGGAGTCATGAAACATTACAAGGAAGATTCATGGACTTAGAGAAAGAAAAGAGGCTCTTACCACAGCAGTTTAGTGCATTGCAAGAACAACATGAGCAATTAGTGGCAAATCCACCGCAGTCAGATGCAGAAGAAAGACAACGAATGGATGATCTGCTACACTCCCAAATCACAGAGAACCTCAAGCTCCGCCGCAACATAGCTCTATTACGGAAGCATATGTCTGCAGCCCTGGAAGAAAATAGACGGCTTCAGACACAAAACGAAGAGAACTTGGAAGTAGCCATGGAAGGTTCCCCACAAGAAATTGACCCGGAGAAGTTCAAGGCCATTCCCTCGGACAATATGCAAATCATATTGGAAACCCATGCTGATCTCCTCGAAGCCCATGCAGCCTTAGAAAAAGAAAGAGACGAACTACTAAGGCAATTGGCAGCTCAACCAGAACCACCAAAAGAAGTCCCAACCACCACTGACATAACTGACGAAGTAGCAGCGCTCAAAGCACAACTCGAAGAATTACAAAAGAAAGTCCTCGAATATGAACGCCAACCCTCCCCCTTGGTGGAACCAGAACCTGAAGACCTAGTACCCATCGAAGTAGAGGAATCTTTTGAGGACCCGTATGTTCCGATGCCAGCACCTCGAGGCAAGCAAACAGACGAGGGCATGGACACCCTTGAAATAGAGGCTCCCGAATGGATGCAGAAATTGGAAAAAGTGGCCACAACACATGATGATAGGGTGGCAGTCGAGATAGCATCTATGTCACGCTTGGAAGAGGTGGTCATAAAATCGGACTATTTTAGGAACCTCTCTCATCATAGGTGGATCGGCACATCCGACAATTTGTATGTTCCCTTCTGTGTCCTAATGGCTGACTACAATGCCGAAATAAAGCAACATACCTCAAAGGAACCAACCTCCGCCACACAATTCGCACCGGAAGACATCCCAACGAGTGCCAAGCACGGCAATATTCATCAACCGATGTGGAGGATTCGGCTGCTTGAAACCTACCCGGAAATGAATCGCACATGGAATAACATGCCCCTGTATATCAAGTTCAATCCCTGCTACTTCCCTGTATTTCGAAGAAGGTCGTGGCCGGAATATACAAAAATGGTGCTGACAACGAGAGGATGTGAGAAATGGCTCAATTATGTCTACTTAGCGCCACCCAAAGGCCAACCTACCGTAGGATACATGATCTCGACTATTCGGCATTGGGGTGTCAGGTTCAAAAACGTACCAGATGTCATGACCCAAATGTGCCTTAAAATTCTTGAACTCATGATAGTCACCTTCAGAACCTTCAAGAATGTTAAGGAACCTCATCTCTCTGCGCTCGGATTCAATGAAGGAAATCAGGATCTTGTTTATGACATGAGCACAACCCCCTCTATTAATGTTGTTTATGCATGGCATGCCCGCATAAAGTACCTACCGGCCTGCTTCAAACAGACATTTGAAGAGATGTTTGTCACAGGGTTCTGGGAATATCACTCAGAGATCTTCATTCCCAGGCCCTCACATTTATTACAATTGTTTGCAGTGGAACAAGCTCTCCATTCAGAAAAGTTATGTATGCCACATCCAGAGTCTGTCGTCCCTGACAGACGCGAGAGAGGGGGGGGTGTTAGCAGCAGACAAGGAACTGAAGGACTGACAAGGCATGGCAGTCAGAGAAGAGAGTCAGAGGGGAGAGAAGGCACAAGCAGACAAGGGAGTCAACGACGATCTGGCAAGTAGGCCAATAATTTTCTTCATGAAGAAGCAAGTACGAACATTCACGCAGATCTAGCACTAAGGCAACCCTTTAATTTTTCAAAACCCTTACACCAATTAAAAGTGATTCTCATCACTAACAACCCCTGTAAATACCATGTTCACCTTTTGTAGCTCCATTTTGTGCAAGCCAAGGAGTCCTCGAGCTTGAGGAGCCTTAGAAGTAGTTGCTTACCAATTTTCATATTTTTTAGATCTCGTTTGAGCCCTCAAATAAGCCCTAGAACCTAATTTTTAACTAGGCCGGACACTAGGTCTGGACAGGGCCAAAACCTAGTCAAAAACTATAAATAGAGCTAGAGAGCTCATTTTTGAGGTTAGCTTGTAATTGAAATGAACTTGTAAGAACTTTTTGAAAGGAATCTAAGAACTCCATTGCTTCTCACTCTTTGTCTTGCCGTGTGTGCGCGTGTGTGTGTATGTGTGTGCATGTTTGTGTGCTTCTCACTCACGCACTTGTGCCTCCACTTGCTCGAGGTCTTCATACCATCCTCACGTCTTCCCGGATTGACATTAAAGGAGGTGCTACTCATCATTGAGCTACACCAATAGACAACACTCCCAAGCACTCTTTCCAAGCATCACACATGCATACAAGCTCACCAAGAAGAAGATACAGAGAGGAGACGACACAAATTCGAAATTATGTGCCCTTGATTCTCACAATGGCAAAAAGTCTTTACCAAGAGTCACAAATTGACTTATATACCTATGCCCTAAAAATGGTCCTTTCACACAAGAGACCGCCACTTTATTCACTGAAAGCTGATTTCCTACTAATTTACAAGGGTAAGCTACAGATCTCTATGGGTATGCATCTAGAGGACTCCTCTAGTGCATTTACATCAGAAAATATGTTACAAAATGGCTATAATACAAGAATAAAGTGTCCAAATTGGAAAAATTTTGGGGCCCCTCTTTTTCTCTGCCTCTTTGCTCTTCTTAGCTCTGCAACACTCTCCCCCTCTTTGTCTCTGTCATCCCTTGACATGCTTTGCTTCGTGTCTCTAGTTCTATGCTTGTAGTCGACTGTTGAGACAAGGGGAGCAACAGACCCTAACCGCCTCACATGGAAGTGAGAGGTTTCTCCAAGTTGGGGCAAAGAATGAGAGGAGAGGTTCACCCACGCTCATGGAGCAATGGCAACAATGGCCAACGTCACAAGGAGCAAAGGGGAACATCCTCCCAACCATGCACACACACATGCAAATCCACACACCAAGACCAACGCCATTGCACACAAGGAGGCAAGAGAGTAACAAATGACACCTTCTTCCATTACCAAAATGGAGGCCAAGGCCATGGCCAAGGGACCTCCCCTTTACAAGAAATAGCCTCTATTTATAGGCTCAGCTCATTCTCCCATGTGCTCTTTTTGACTAGTCAAAAAGGAGCACATGCTCATATCTCTCTAGATCTTTTCAAATATTCCTTCCAACCACCCTCTTCAATACAAATATATGCGTGGGAAATCTACGTGGGGAATATGGATGTGTGCAAAAAGAGATTTTATTTGAAAAGGCTTCCATACCATAGACTAGAGGAATTATCAAAAAGGGGTTTTAGGAGAGTGTTCATATGGACATCTCCTAAATACAAAAAGAGATATTTTTATGAGGGCTAGAGGGTGCCATTGCATGAGAAAATTGTGGGCAACCCTTATAACAACACCCTCCTCCTCCTAGACTTTGTCGTCCTCGACAAAGCTAAGAGAGAAGCATATAGTGCCGAACTGGTCCAAGTTTGGAGTCTTCAACTCTTCAAATATGCAGCAGTTCCAATCTGAATTTTGCAAGGCTGCAAATCTTTTGAATCAGCAAGCCGTCTGCCTTCAAATCTCTAATCCAGCAATGCTGAGCGACACAATCCCCTGGGGGGGCAGTCAGCCCAGCATGTATCCAAATTTGTAAGTCTTCAAGTTTTTCATGCCTGCAATGCTGAGCGACACAATCCCCTTGGGGGGCAGTCAGCCCAGCCTCCTTCCAATGCCTTCACTCAAAGTTCCAATACCTGAAAATTAAACATACACAACAAGTAGACTGAATTTGAAAAGAAGCAGCCACAACATGTAATTTCATGTTTAGTTTCCGCTTCAGGAAACATCTTTTACTTAGGACTTGCTCTTCTTATGAGAAGAGCTCCTGAAAATCTTCTTATCTCTGCAATCCAAAAAATGATGCCAAAAGCTATTATCTCCAAGTGAGTGTGACATATTGCATTGCATAGCATGAGATGCATATGTAGTTGCATGTTTAACTTATGTTCCTGCCATCATTCATCGTTTCAGCAAGATTTAGAACGAGTATTTATGTGTTCACCAAGACAACAGTGCATCAAGCATTCATGAAATTTAAACTTATCTAGAATTATTCTTGTGAAGCACAGTTTCAAAAGGAGGGAAGAAGGATCAATGCTGAAGGTCTAATTTTGTTGGCCTGCAATGTATTATGATAAAATTATGAGGATTGTGAAACTAGAGAGCCACCTCCCTAGCAAAAAACAATCCCTCAAATATGACTTCACATTTAGTTCAGGTCTAAAAATTTTCAACCTCTTATGTGCACATTCACCTGCAAATATCCTTTAAAGAAGACAAGCTTGCATCATGAAGATCATTTTTTAAGTACAAGCATTATGTGCTCAACATAGGAATTTTGCTAGAAACAGCCACTTGCATTAATAAAGAGTAGAATTAACATGTGGCAAGAGTTGTGTCATTTTGGAAGCAATTCCTGTTAGTGGGTCAATGGATTCAGAACCTCAAGCAACATTTATATTATTGTGACTTTTGTATTTGAGCAAGTATAAATCCACACACATTTCCAGTAGTTTTGCAAATTCGACAAATCTTTCAGATTTTATGCCTAAAATACTGTAAAGACACTCTTCTGGAGCAAGCATTCAGTTGTTAATAAGTGTCAATCCCTGCAATGCTCGTGATCATTTTCTAACTCATGGAAGTGGTTCGCAAAATAGTTGGCCCTGAAAATCAAGAGCCACAGTCATCCCCTTCGCTGGTGTGTAGTACACAGACAAATTCAAGTACCTTCTGAGCAAATGAAGATCTACATTTATGAAGTCATTAAGCAACAAACCAAACCCAAAAGCTCTGCCCATGGTGATAATGCATTAAAACGAAGATCCAAGAATTATCCAGGCATCACCTTTCTACTCTGCAACGATTGATAAAACACAAGATCTGCAAGGTTGCACCCAATAATGCAAGAGATTGCACTTGAGTGAGCAATCATTAGAAACATATTAGGGCAACATGAGTACAAGCCAGTCCTTCAGTAAAGAAATGGTGAATCCAGCAATATCATAGAATATGCTCAAAGATGTACAAAAAGATAGGCAAGATTGCATCAACCTAGAAGACATAATCAAGACATGCTATTATGGCATTTAAAGGCATGAATGGGTTAATCAGGGATCAGATCAATCTTGTTGACACATAGCTCTTCTCAAATCTTTTCAAGCTTCAATTCTATGACATAGATAGAAGAACAATCTTCACAAGAAAGGCACCTCACGCCAAAGAAACTCATGAAGTATTGCCTGCATTGTGAGCCCTCCAAACCCCCTGGCTCTATAATGGACACCCTATTATCCCATACTTGTAATGTTTGGAGAGCCTGATATGGTGTTGTATTGAGTACAGAGTGGCCTAACATACACAATCTTTTGAAAGACAAGCCAACATATAGAAAAAAAACAAAAAACGTGTTTACTTAAGGTGGGTGCATGTGATCTCGCACATTGGCTCATTTCATATCACACTTTTTGTTGTGATGGGTGGGTGGACATAACACATTAGTAAAAAAGAAAAAACCTGATTGTAACTCTAGTTCGCGTTTCTAAGTCCAAGCTTCAAGCTCCCACCATCCAGATTCGAAACTCCCATCCTTTTTTTGAGGTAGAGGAGAGCCAAGAGGAGGGCAACACCATCATACATCGTACTAATATACAACCCAGATAGCTCCATAAATTTCATCTTGGAGAGCAGAAAACAATGCATATGGACTTCGAGATGTTGCTTGAGAAAATTCTCATAATCTATTGCAGAATGCATCCTTCAGGGTGCCCCACGCCCTAAAGATCAGACCCGAAATGATCAAGCTTTCAGTCGACAAGCTTTGGCGAAACTGGGATAAACCTTCTATCCACAACATATACGTGAGTGCATGTATTCATTGGGAACAATATGAAGCAATATGCATGTATGCTATCCTTTTCAAAAGTGCATAGGGGCCAATATGCAAACTCAATTCATGACTTGCGGAAATATCAAAACAGCAATTATCCTATATGTCCATGCTACCATTCATAGAAAAGGGTATACAGATGGAACCAATAGCACAAAATAAATACATTCAGACCATCATGTGAGAACATCCTCCACAGTGCCATGGATGAGGGTTGGATAATCCTCAAACTTGTCCTTTGGTGAACTTCTACTGTAAGCCATGTATGCAGTTTTCCAATCATCCTATGTCCTTTCTTTTGGCTCATAGCAGTACCGATCCTTAAACCAAGAAGCTACGCAAGCTACCCAAAACAAAAGCACTCCAAGATCTGCGAATTTCATAAATGGGATGTGAAAAAAGAACCATTCCTGAAAAGAAAGAGCATATTACAGATATTCCCTTTAGCTCCTGTAGAAAAAGTGTTCTAAAAAAAATTCGTGTATTATCCTTAATATCTCACTTACAGAGGAAAATGACATCTCAATCATAGCTTCACACAAGTCAACAACATCAACAGTAAAAGGAGACCAATCCTATCATGATGCGGAAATCGTAATGTCTGTGGGCTCACCTCATAGAGACAACATGCACAACAAACAAATGAAGGGGTATGGGAGTGAGGTCCACAGCACCTCTTGAGCTGAGATTAAATGTCCCTAATGTGTCAAGGCAATGTCTTATCTTGGTTTTCTGATGATAACCGCAATTACTGCTGATGATAAGAGACCTTGAATTTTGCAGATAGAGCATGAATGATTGCCATCTAGTGTGCAACCAACATATCCATAACTTTCATAATCAGCACAAAAGGTCGTCAGTGCAATCCTATGACAATCTTTTGAAACAAAATTCAAATGCAACCACATATGTGTCATACAACTAGACGCCCTACCAAATTTGCATAAACAAGTGCCTCGGGTTTCAATCCTACAGACTTTCTGCTTATGAGAGTACAATTCAACCAAAAACATAGTGGCAGCATCATTGGAGAGTAAAGCAAGCGAGTATACACATGAGACTACAATTGTCCAACCAGGTGGCCTCATCCAGCAGACGGAGGACAGATGTCTCGCATGATGCCAACGAAATTGTTGAAGAAAGCCCACAGGACCCGAGCAGTGAGGAGCTCCAACACATATGCCAGATTCAATGAAAGGGGGTCATACCACCATACAAAACTGAATCGTCAACATATAATTCCTGCAAATTTAGCAAAAAACAAGAATGCACGAGTTGTAAAAATTTTCATATACATCCATAATAGAATCATCCATATGAGTGCATCCATTAGGTGTCACTAACAGACATTCGTCGGACCGTGGACTTAAGATCTAAAATTACCATAGCAAATTCAAGAACAAAAGAGTGCGACAACTGATAGCAAAACTCGTTCCGAACTTAACAACAGTAGTAAAATGCATATGTAGCTCTGTTAGCGTAGAGAAAGCATAGTTTCTGCACTGTTAAAAACAACAGATAGATAGGTAACAGAGGGATCCAAGAGTGCAACATCTTTAGCAGGCTGGGGTAAGAGGCCAACCCCGCCAAATCCAGGGGCATCCGTCAACAGAAAAGAGCCGGAAGAAAAAAGTTTTTGAACTAGAAAGTGAAGCTTGATGTTCAGCAAAACATGATCAGGTTCCCATCGAGGTCATATTGAGGAGACGATAAAAATTCATATTCGAACAGAAAAGGGGAGCCCATGAGGGCCCTTGTACAAGCAACACAGTGCGAATGGTTGGGGAAGCTCTGCGAAAACCCCAAAATGGGAGAATTTGACGGAGAGGCCAAGAAGTTCAATGACTTCTCCACAAGCCTAAACCTTTTATAGCTATGGCACACACAGAGATAGCTTATGGAAACCAGCACCATGGAGTATCCGATGCCAGCACGAACATTAGTAGTTGGATGTATCCCCCGATTCAGTCAAAACCTTCAGCAGAATAAGCGATAGAAGAGTCCCGTGGTGGGCATCCTTCATCATAGAAGAAAGTGTGATTCATCAGATGCCATGCGCAGCATTATATCAAGCATTAGATTACCTTCAAGCACACAATTCCCTTGAAGCTCAAAGTGCACAAGCACCTTAGCAAAAGAGGGGGAGCTTTGCTCATCCCCCAAGGAGGAGGAGCGAAAGGCCTTCAGATGAGTGCCAACCCTCACGACCGTGAAGCAGCACCTCAAGACGTAGCACCATGAAAGATGAGGGAACAGCCACATGTGCCACCATGAATGATCGCCTGCCCTTAATAGAGAATAAGGGAGGTGACTATCCCATGCCGCCAGATTGACAAGGCCCATTGAGATAGCACAACAATAAGGCCAAATGCAGGAGATGCAGGGAAAACCCTGCTCGACATCAACAGTATAGTCGTTGTGGGCTTGAGAATCATTAAGCTCTTACTGCGAAGCAGGACATGCAGAGAAGCGGAGCTCCACCCCAAGCAAACTCTTGGCGAAGAAGAAAGGGCCGACGAAATGCAAAGGGAAGAAGAAAGATGGATGGATGGAGGGAAAGTAATGACTCCCCTCGGCAGTCTAGGCACGATTCTTCCCAAAGCCCAATGGAGAGTTAATGTCTCCACCCACCAGCAAGATTCGTGAATCACTTCCTCAGACGGAAAAGTAAAGAGTTCACTTACTTTTCTCTTTGACCCGTATGAGAAAAGAAAGCCATTTAAGAGTGGAAGATGGCCAAAGTGAAACCTCGATCCTCCCAAAATGCTCTACTGCCCTGAACAAATTTTGCAAGATTAGTGAGAGAGAAGGGTAGTTAATGCCCCTCACCCCTCAACTTCACGTCTACGGATGGACAATCATGTGAGGACAACGGTAATTGGAGTCAAGTGATAATGTGTGCGAGTTTTGAATTTACTTCCAACCTAAAACTCATACTTGTGATTTTCGAAAAAAAAGAAGAGGGGAAAAGGGTCAGAGAGAGAATGTGCCCCTCTCCCACATTCCTAGGCAACCACTTATCAAGACATGGTAGTGGTGGAAAGTGATGCCACTGAGTGAGTGTGTGAGAGGGTGTGTGTATGTGAGAGAGGAAGAGAGACAAGGGGGTTAGGGGATGTTTCTGTGCAACAAACAAAAATAAAGATCTAAACTACTCAAAAATTAAAAGAAGGGAGGTACCCAAGGCCAACCGAAGGCCACACGTATTCATCCTTCTCCAAGTGTCAAGGTGCATCTCACGAAGTATGGACACGCAAACTTGGAAAAACCAACGGCTAAAGGCCGACGTCCCCGGCAACGGCGCCAAAATGTTGAGACAAGGGGAGCAACAGACCCTAACCGCCTCACATGGAAGTGAGAGGTTTCTCCAAGTTGGGGCAAAGAATGAGAGGAGAGGTTCACCCACGCTCATGGAGCAATGGCAACAATGGCCAACGTCACAAGGAGCAAAGGGGAACATCCTCCCAACCATGCACACACACATGCAAATCCACACACCAAGACCAACGCCATTGCACACAAGGAGGCAAAGAGAGTAACAAATGACACCTTCTTCCATTACCAAAATGGAGGCCAAGGCCATGGCCAAGGGACCTCCCCTTTACAAGAAATAGCCTCTATTTATAGGCTCAGCTCATTCTCCCATGTGCTCTTTTTGACTAGTCAAAAAGGAGCACATGCTCATATCTCTCTAGATCTTTTCAAATATTCCTTCCAACCACCCTCTTCAATACAAATATATGCGTGGGAAATCTACGTGGGGAATATGGATGTGTGCAAAAAGAGATTTTATTTGAAAAGGCTTCCATACCATAGACTAGAGGAATTATCAAAAAGGGGTTTTAGGAGAGTGTTCATATGGACATCTCCTAAATACAAAAAGAGATATTTTTATGAGGGCTAGAGGGTGCCATTGCATGAGAAAATTGTGGGCAACCCTTATAACAACATCGACCACTGTCCGCTTCTACGGAAGTTAATGATATAGTTTTACCAACAGTCAAGGAACAGATCATAACTCGGGACCTGTTGCATTAGTCGTGGCCTCTTCTTCTCTTTTCATCGTACGTAACCCATGAATCATTTTCCAATCGCTCCTTTGAAATCTTGCTGTGTTAAGTCGAGCTGCCACGCACGCAACCAGTGGAAGGTATGAAGGTGTGGATCTTCAGCCTTTGATCTGGACCTTCCGAAGATCAAGAGGTTGAAGCACCTTCTTGGGGCTCTGGATTCGCCGGATATCTTCTTGCACTTCTTCATGGATACTTGTTGGCCTTGATCCGCCCTTGTCGCTTGCGTACCGTCCCCTGTTGTATGCCCCTCCAGGGCTCTATGCAGAGATGGGTGTTGCATGCCCCTGCGGGGCTTCCTGCAGAGATATGTCTTCAAATATAATACCTTTATTGAAGCTTCTTTCTTGGTCTTCTTCTTTTCTTCTTTTTGTTGGACTCTCCCTCAACACTGCCCCCCTCCTGAACTTTGTCGTCCCCGACAGGCTTTGGAATGCGGTGGAAGCACGTTCTGTAACCTTTTGTTGTGTCTCATTAAGCAGATTAGCTTCACGTATTAGTAATTGCTTCCATTGTTCAGCTTTCACACGTCATGTGGTGGCTGTCTATGATCTGCGAAGAAGCTCAATTCTTATGCTACCATTCTAGCATTCAGATTTGTTGACATTTTTAAGAAAATCTTGAAGTCAATTTCAAAAACTCCAATAAAAAATGCTTCCTCGAATGTTTGCATATATGGGCTTGGTAAGAACATGAGCCTTGAATAATATGCCATGATTGTAGGGCGGCTGGGCATAACAGATAGATAAAAAATGAGGATATCTGTGCCCTGGTTAATATCGATGAAATTTAAAAATTTATATGTTGCGTGTTTGAATACTTTCAAAACTATAAGTATCATGCTGAGGATTTTATTAGTCATCTTGATAGTTAGATCAAGTACTGTTGCATATTGATGTAGCCAAAATTCAATGGTTTTCACCATGTAATCCTCAGTCGGTAAGTAATTGTGAGGTGGACTTAGAAGCAGAGGATAATTTAACCACTGTTTATTGAGCACACCACTCTTTTGCATATCCAAAAATTTGCGTACTTCTCTATGACGTGGTGTTGGGCAAAAGGAAGGATTTACCTATAATAAATATGGTGATGCTTGCCAATGCACCCGCAAAGTAGGATTTTTCTCAAAAAATTTCCTTCTCCATAAAGGTTGTGCAGCTTCAAATTCTTCTTGAGTGTAATTGAATGTATTGTCTTTGAAGTACAACTGCTCATCTGGATCCTTTTGTGTGATCTTCTTTATATATTGTCGTGTTTTCTCTTTCAAGAGCCCATACGGAATATTGAAAGGCTTCATTATTGTATCCAAGTCTTTTCCTTTTATTTTGGCTTCTTTCATGACTTTGACAACTTCCTTCTCAAAATTTTTTGTCAATCGGGATACCAATAGTGCCCGTTCCTTCTGACCTATTTGTGCAGTATATGGCATGGGATGATCATCACATGGCTCCGCCATCTGCTCTTTTATTGGAGAATGATAGATCGGAGGAGATAGAGGACATACCTCTACCTCGTCAGTAGGATTCTCTGATTGTGGCCCTACTGGTGTCCCAATATTTGCTTTCTGTTCGACTTGAGCTTCCAATTGTACAATACGCTTAGTCTTTTTGGTCACTTCATGAAGGACTGTTTGGAGCGCATCTTTGGCTGTGAGAAGCTCATTGCCGATTTCTGCTATTTGATCTGCATCTTCATTATAGATTACTAGGAGTTTTTCTTCAGCCGCTTTGAGTTGTTTCCTCAGCTGATTTGTGTCTTGTATGTACTTTTGTTCCCATTCTTCTTTTAAGATTTGCTCCTGTTTTAGCAGATTCTCATACTTTGCAATCTGGTCTGTCCATTCTTTTTGGCCGATTATCATTGTCTCTTGTTTCTCTATTGGTTGGTCGTATAACAAGGCCTTCATCAATTCTTTATTCCTAATGCGTAGATTATTGTTTTCCTCCATATATACTTTGAGCTGTGTTTCTAACAGATTGCTTCTAGTCTTCATTCTTTCTTTGTCCGCTTCACTTGCTTCATGTTGTCTTTGTAATTCTATCAGTTGTTCCTAGAGCTTGTGATTTTGCTCCATTAGTGTAGTGCGTTGTTCTCTGACTTCTATTATTTCTGTCTCTTTAGCTGAAACCACTTGTTGAACTTGGATCAATTGCGCAGACAATTGTTCGCTCATCACTTGAAATTGATTCTTCTCTCGCATAGCTTTGTCATAATCTGTGTCTGTTTCCATCATTTGTTGCTGCGTATCCATGGTCGTTTGTATCATTTGTTTGACTATTGGTTTTAATTGAGTAACATCGACATTTAACCATGTTGTCGGGAAGCTAGGTTCTTCACCAGTGGTAACATCTTTTCCTTGTGCCACATGCAATGTTGTGTCGTGGGGCTGCCAAATATGAAGTTGTATCTGTGGCTCAAGCTCCTTACTTACTGTCTTACCTTGTGGCGTGCCATCAGGGATCTCAATCACAATTTGTTCCATATTTTGTTGTAAACACCTTTCTTTTTCTACGCTTTGTATTTCTTCTTTTATGGGTGGCACTGCATCTTTATGTGTGATTGAAGCTTCCTTTATGCTGATTTGTGACTTTTCCTTCAATTGAATGAGGTGTGTCTATTCAGTGGATGCTTCCTGGTTCTGTATATGTGAGTGTTGATTGTCGGGTGTGACCTCGACCTGGTTTATCTCTGTCCATTCCTCATTGTTTGTTTCTATTCTTATGTCAGTGTCCAAGGAATCCTTCTCATGGCCAAATTCCTCATTAGAACTTGAATCCTCCAATCCCAATTCTTTATACCTAGCGGCCAGCTCTGGAGTATGTTCTTTGTCCTTTTGTTGTTGTCCTCGTCTTGCCTGTCTATATTGATGTCCTTGTACATTGAGGTTCACCTGGCCCCGCATGTACGTATGTGTTTCTTCTAGTGTCGCTGAGAGATCTCTTTTGTGATGGGAGGTTGCGTCAGAGGGATCTTTGGTAACGTGTGTGTCCACTTGGATTGTGGTGTTTCTTGTGCCGCTTTTTCTCTAGCGTGCTTAGTCCCTCTCATGGGTTTCTTAGAACTTGTTTCCACTTCTTCTGTGGAAATGACTGTTTTCTTTTTCTTTGGAACAGTAGCCGACTTTACATATTTTTGCCATCTCGGTGGAGTTTGGCATCAAATGTAAACATTCTTTCATCTCAAGCACCTCATAGATTAGCAAGGTCAATGCCGAACTTCCACTCAAAAACTTCTTCTGACTCCATTTCTTCTTAGCTTCGAATAGGCAGTCTTGAATGTATGGAGTAAGATTTATTCGATTCCCAACTTGCCTCATCGCATGGGAGAGCAATTGAACTACAGTTTTTTGAGGCGTTGTATACTTGTTCATGCTGGGAAAACAAAAATGTTGATGCACCAATCTAACCGATTCTTCTATACCTGTCCGGTTATTTTCCAGGAAGGTTTTCTTTTTAGCATCATGACATTCATCCTTTACATTAGTGAAACCATCCTGACTCCATCCAAAAGCTTTGTTGATGACTTCATGAGTGAATCGAATTGTTTTCCATTCACCTGTTTTGTTAAGAACTTTAGCCTTTGGGATTGATGGCTTATCTACTGCAGACTAGAGTGTGTTCATAACTAGTGTGCATCTCTGAAAATCTAGAAAATATATAGGAAGTCGCAGAAATGCATCAATTCCAACTCTTGTCCAAACATCTGTGATGCGCGGTAATCCCTGTATTATAGTTTGGAAATCTTGTGACATGATTGGGAAGTAGTGATCCCTATCCATAATCTTAATGGTGGCCATGAAAAGAAGATCTGACACTGGTTGACCTTCAAGGAACCAATGACCTCTTGCTTTTGAGATTGATTCCAAGGGAAGAAGCAAGACTTCTTCCTCTTGTGTAGCCTCAGAATTTGAAGATGCCATCTGCACTCAATACATACCAGTAATCTGTGTAAAGCTAGTATCAAGAGTTATCCTTTACTTATCCTCCATAAATTTGGCAACTCTCCAAGTGACGTGCATCGTTCCTTTCTGGTGGGTGTGAGAAAGGTAGTACCTGGGATATAGTTTTTATATTTTTTTTGAAAGAAAACAAAAGCACGTTAGTACCTAGCCGAAGCTTTTATTGTGTCGTTAGTTATTTAGCTTGAGATTATTGTACAAGTGCTCTCCTATTCCTTCAGAAGGAAATGTGCTTCGCTATCCAGTAGGAGAAGAAGTAGGTGCCCAATGCATGGCCTTGTAATGTGGCCCTATTATGCATGCTCGGGACTCTTGCAACTCTAGATGTGTGCAAATTGAAATCTCTTACTGATGCATACAGATTGTTTTGCCTTCAGGCATCCAGATTTGCTTTATTCTTCTGCGGCCGACTGTATCTCTAGCATTCCTATTGATTGTTGTGTTTCTCACATTATACCTCCTCTTGGCATGTCCTTCAAATCCCTGAAGTGTTCTTGTCGCGTATTGTTGCTCCTGTAATGTTCTATAGTTGTTTGTTTCTTGCTGCTTCGCCTTCATGTGGTATTGAAACTTCTTGTGCATTGACACGTCCCTTTTAATGCTTGTCTTTGGTGCACATAATTTGGGAGTCCATATTTTTGTTCTCACTGGTTGGGCGGCAATCACTTTCTTTGGTATCCATACTTTAGCAAGTCTTTGTAGATCTCGAAGTCCAGCGGACTTGATTCCTCGTACCTTTGTTATTTTTTGTGTAGAATATAGCTCCGTTGTTGATGATATGATGTCAACCTGATCTTTTCGGATCCAAGCATGTCTAGTATGAGGGAGGTTTCACTGGTTTAGGAGAGTGTGCTAGATTGAGATTTGGTGTATTTTCACATAAAGTACTTGATAGTGAGGTTTCCATAGTGGAGATGGATGTACATTCATCATCATGCATGCGTGAGTGATCTCTCGGGTCTATACATTTGTCTTTGACAGGTCGTTCTTCTAACACGTTGAATACCTCACGGTGCCCTATCTTGGCCGATATGTAACCCAAGGCTAATTGGATAGTCACTTCATACTCATATATCCAATCTAGACCTAACACAAGTTCTTTTAATAAGTCTTGATCATGACACACCAAGAGTTTTTGTTGCATCGTGTTATTTCGGAGTTGTAGTGACAAGGTAATCTCTCCTATGCATTTAGTAACTTTTCCCCCTATTCCAATCAGCTGTGCTTTAGATGGGCATAATTCTTCCTTGAGTTTTTGAGTCAATGAAGACTTGATATAGCTAACAGCTGCTCCTGTGTCAATGCATGCATCCACCAAGTGATACTCTTTTGTTCCCGCACCCAAATTCAAATATGGTTGCTTTGTTTGATGTCCTAGGTTTTTAGAGGCTCTAAAGTTAGCCATTGGGATGAGTTCATCTCCTTGTCAATATCTCTCATCTCTCTCTCATCCATTCCTTTCGTTTCCTGATTCGTTCTAGAGCTTCTTGTCTTGTTTCTTCTCATATTCTTTTGTCCTCTTCTCATCTATTTTTTGTTATTAGAAGTCGTGACATTATTTCCTTTGTCAATGGCTCTAAATACTTTTTTACTCGGCAACCACTTATATAGTTTGGCAATACTTCTCCATCTAGGGTTGCTAAGCCGATGGCTCCGCTGGTAGATATACGATTGATTATCAAGGGGCCATATCCTCTTTTTTGTAGTTTCTTTGCATGTTGCTTCAACGTATAAACTAGGACCAAATCTCCTTCCTTCAGGTTTTTATCTTTAATATGCGCATCAAAATATGCCTTCTGTCGCCTTTTTACAACGTAAATACCTGCCATAGCTTGTAATCTTGTTTTGTGTAACTTTTCTATTTGATCCAATTGAGTTGATAACTCATGTCGAGTCCATTCGTAATTTGCAGCTACTCTAAGAGTAGGTAACAAGAAATCAATTGGCAAGATGGCATTCTGTCCATACACTAGGTTAAAGGGAGTAGTTTCTATGGTTGTTTTGTAGGCTACTCGGAATGCCCATAAAGCATGATGTAATTGCTTGTCCCAGTCCAATCTGCCATTGTTAACAATCTTAGTGAGGACTGTGCATAAGATTTTGTTTGAACTTTCAGCCTGTCCATTGGCTTGTGGATGATAAGGGGCTGATTTCTTATGAATCACTAAAAATTCATTCAGTAGAGATTCTATCACTTCATTGACAAAGTGTGTGCCCCTATCACTCGCAATTTCAATAGGCAATCCAAATCTAGTGAATATATTCTCGAAGAGAAACTTCACCGTAGTCCTTACATCGTTTTTCTTGGTTGCTTTGGCCTCTACCCATTTGGTCAAATAATCCGTTGCTACAATTATGTACTCAGCATGAGAACCTTTAGTTGGTGGACTAATAGGTCCTACGAAATCTATTCCCCATTTGGTAAATGCTCTGGCACTCATCATAGGTTTTAGGGGCATTTTATCTCTTCTAATAGGATACTTTGTTCGTTGACTTATATCACATCTTTGGACATATGTGGCTGCATCTTGATGTAGAGTTGGCCACCACATTCCTGCGAAGAGAATCATTTTTGCAGTTTTATCTGCAAAAAAATGTCATCCTGCAGCTCTTGTATGCGCCATCTCTAAGACAGAAAGATACTCATCTTCATGAATGCACATTCGTAGATGATTGTCTCTTCCTCTCTTGAAGAGTTGTTTTCCTATAAGAACATAATCCTTGCTTTGCTCTGTGAGGGCACGTTTTCTTGCTAGAGTAGCTCCTTTTGAGTAATCCGCACCTAAAGCATAGCCACTCGTAAGACCACCCCTCAAACCACCTATGCCAAGAGGACCTTGTTATAGATGCGGAGGAGACCATTTTATCAGAGAATGCACTCGGCCTTACAATCCACCACCTCCTAGGACTTGGGAAGGATATTGCAATGATTGTGGAAAGGAACATCTCTTTCGTGATTGCCCAAAAACCCCCACAAGGCTCAAGACACTGCACCTATTAATGTAATCGAAGTGATAGAAGCACCGCGAAGTGATAAGGAATACACCGTACCTTTAAAGGCCATTAGACAAGCACAAACAAAGGAACGAGAAGGAAAACAACCGATCTAGATCAAACAAACCATAGAACCTTAAACCCCAAAATTCAAATAGTGGAAGATTCAGAGGATCCACGTGAGAATACCCAAAACATGAAAGCACAAAAATGGAAGGAAAGAAGAGAGAAGCTCAAAGAAAAATGGATGAAAAACAAAAGTCAAGAAAATAAGAAACACACAAAAAGCACTAGCAAGCATAAAGAACAAGAGATTCGGGAAGAAGTTCCCATTCCATTTCCCATCCAAGAATCAGAGAAACCAGGATCAATTCTAGCTGACCCAAAACCGGATGATTTGGACATGTGGTTGAAAGCGTACCAAGCTAGAATTAAGACTGGACCGAATGTGGAGCAACATGAAAAGCTTTACCCACAAGGAGAGTTAGAAAAAGAGAGGCTTGCCATATGCAGAAAACTCATAGAGGTAGCACAAGCAACCCTAGAAAAGACCATCCCAGTCCTCCCCGAGACAAGGATAGCGGAGGATCAATACAAGGATTGTGTTAAAGCCAAGGACAACGAACCTAAAGAAAAGAATGACAAATGCAAGCTAGTGAAAGCCCAGGATGGACCCATGTCAACAATACCTGATTTAGAGGATGACTGGCCAAAAGAATTATGGAATAGAATTCGAGAAGAACATTGGAAGAGGAATGGAGTGACTAAACCTCCCTTTGAGGAATTAGATGAGGAATTTTATCAGCCAAGTCCCAACATGGAAAAAGTATATGAGGAAGTATCGAGACTAGACCGAAATAGAGAAGAAGCTCAGAGCATTTCGACCCTACCCAATTACATGGGAGAGTACGAAAAGGAATCCATGATATTCCGAGCACCCATAGTACGAGGAAAAGGAAAGGGAAACTCAGATAAGAATTCACACAATCTAACAGAACTTAAAAAGACAAAAGTACAATGCCAACTGACTGTGGAAGACTACTCCGGGTTAAACCACAAATATGGAAACAATTATCAGGTCAACTGGAACTAGGGCAGGAGAAGGACGACAAGAAGGGAAAAGAAAACCCATCTAAGGTACAAATCCTAGTGGATAAGGTTGGAGAATTTAGCGAAGGAGACGAAGGTAACATATGTTTACTCATCACTTACAATGGCTATATGACCAAAGCTATACTAGACACAGAAGCAGGAGTAGGAATTGCCACCAAGGAGATTTGGGAGAAATGGGGAAAGCCTGCCTTACGATCCACTCGCATGAAGCTTCAATTAGCAGATGGCCATGTTGAGAAACTTTCATGAATATTAGAAAAGATCAAATTGACCACTTGCGGAGTTGAATTTGAACATACTTTAGCCATATGTCAGTTCGGAAAAGCAAATAATTAAGAGATGATATTAGGACGACCCTTTATGAGACAACTTAGGGTAGTGCAAGATTGGGGACGAGACTCTTTATACCTTCAACATCAAGGAAACACCACCAAAATAAACTTGCATACGTTTGCATATCGAGATGTACCCCCACTACAATGGAATCCTATACACAAGGAAGAAGATGATCTATCTATTCATAGCATTGGATCAAGCGATCAATCATGGATGCATGAGGATGCCCAATTATGGATGTGTGAAGAAGCCAAGAAAGAGGATAATAAAAGAAAGCTGTGGCCAATAGGACATCCTAACTACCGACCAGTAGAGGACCCAATGTATATGCCTCAAATCTTTCTGGATGAATCATTTGAACTGCATGGATGGATGGAAATCTTATCTACCTTGGATGTATGTGTGAATGAGGAAGTTCTGATGATGAATGGATGTGTAGACGAAGAAGGCTATGACGTGAATTTGTACATGGTTGTCCTTCAAGAGGTAGAAGCAGGGGAACTCTTAGAAAAGGAGTGGAAAGAGGAATATGAGAGTATAGAAATGGAACCAGAATTTGATTCAAAAGAAAGCTACCTAGAAACCATTCAAACCAAAGATAAGCAGGAAATCACCAAGGTCTTAGCGATAGAAGCAGCCCCCACAGTACCAAAGCAGGAGGAAAGAGTGAGTAAGATCGAGCCAAATCCTGACCTTTTTGAGGTTCTAGAGCATTTTAAAAGGTACGAAGTAGAAGAGAGAAAGATAGCCATTCAAATGCCTAAGAGAGAGGCTAGAGAAGGAGAAGCGTACGACAACAAAGAACAAACAAAAAAGATCATAGTAACAGTGGAAGATGGAGAAGAAAGATGTACATACATAGGCAAAGATGTGTCAACTGAGGAGGAAGAAGAATTAATACACTTGATCTGAGAATATCGAGATGTATTTGCATGGACATATAGGTGTGGAACCCTCTATTCGCTCCCATAGAATACCAATGACATCGGAGGCAAAACCATCAAAACAATGCCCTTGTACATAGAATGAGGTTTATGCTGCCAAAATAAAAGAAGAAATGGACAAGCTATTAGCGGCTAGATTCATTTATGAAATAGAACACACTGAATGGGTATCACCACTAGTGGTTGTGCCTAAGAAGAATGGAAAACTCAGAGTATGCATTAACCTAAAGAAAGTGAATGCAGCCACGATTCACAATAGCTACCCTTTACCCATCACTGGCCATCTATTGGAAAGAGTGGCAGGAAAGGAAGTCTATAGCTTCTTAGATGGATTCTCAAGATACAACCAAGTAGCCATTGCTACTGAGGATCAACATAAGACCGCATTCGTGACTGAATGGGGAGTCTATGCTTTCAGAGTGATGCCTTTTGGAGTCACTAACACGCCTGCTACTTTCCAACAATTGATGTGTCATGTTTTCAATGAATTCCTGAAGAAGAGTATGGAAGTGTATGTGGATGACCTATGTACATACTCAAATCAAAGACAAGACCACATTCTTGAATTGCGGAAGGTATTTGATAAATGTCGGCAATATAGAGTCTGCCTGAACCCTGAAAAGTGTGTTTTCATGGTAAGACAAGGGAAGATCTTAGGACACATAGACCAAAGCATTTAAAAGAGGTGCAAGCATTTATGGGACATTGTGGGTACTATCGTCGATTTATCCACATGTACGCCATAATTGCCAAACCATTGTATGGACTGCTGACTCAATTCACTTGGACTGATGAATGCAAAAAGGCATTTAACGAGTTAAAAAGGCGACTTAGCATGGCTCCAATTGTGAAAACACCGAATTGGAACAAGCCTTTTCATATTCATGTGGACGCTTCTAATTACGCAATAGGATGTATCTTAGCCCAGCCAGCAGACAAAGGAAAGTTAGATCACCCAATTGCCTATGCGAGTAGACAACTGAATCAAGCTGAAAGGAATTATACAACTACAGAGTGAGAGGGATTAGGAATGGTCTATGTAGTGAAAAAATTTAGACACTATCTCTTAGTCAACAAGTTCAAGTTCTTCATAGATCATCAAGCTTATTGTACCTAGTCAATAAGCCTTGTAACATGGGAAGACTTGTGAGATGGTTTCTGTTATTGATGGAGTTCGACTTTGAAGTAATAGTGAAAAAGGGAAATACCCATATAAGAGCAGATCACCTCTCTAGATTAACACATGGAGAACCACCAAGTGGAGTACCCGATGATCTGCCAGACACTTACCTATTTAATCTGGAAGTGTGTCCAAAGTGGGCAGAGAAACTAATTCCTATACTCACTCATGGCCCACAACACTCAATCAATAAAGAGAGTAAAAAGGAAATTCTGTAGTCAAGGAATTTGCACATTGTTGCGGGAAGTGTGTACTATAAGGAACCCAATGGTGTACTAATGAGATGTGTCAAGGAAGACAAACAAAGGACGCTGATTGAACAAGCCCATGTGAACAAATGGAGGACACACAAAGGAATTCACAGAACTCTAAGAGAACTAAAACGATTAGGAGTATACTGGACCGATATGCCTAAAGATGTCCATGACTATGTTAGTAACTGCACAAAATGCCAGGAGACAATTCCTGAGGATCATACATCCTTACCTTTCTCTACAATAGCACCCAAATGGAGTGACGCACTAGTGAAATTCCTAAAGACCAGAGAGCATGAGGAGGGAATTAGCTTGGCACAGAAGCGATCCCTAGAGGAAATGAGCAAGGATTATGTACTCATGGGAAGACACTTGTTTAAGAGAGGGAAAGACAATCAATTACGGCTATGTGTACATGAAGGAGAATATTTACCCATATTAGAGATGGCACATACAGGTGTTGCAGGAGGTCATTTTTCAGCCAAGAGAACCATAAAAATGATCCTCTTTGTGAGCTTGTGGTGGCCAACTCTACATATGGATGCAGAAACCTATGTACGAAGTTGTGAGACATGCCAAAGGGCAAAATACCCGATTCAGAGAGATGACATGCCATTGAGACCTATGGTCTGCGCTAGAGCATTTTCCAAATGGGGTATAGATTTCATAAGACCCATTAAACCACCAACCAAAGGGTCTCATGCCAAATATATCATAGTAGCCACATATTATTTGACAAAATGGGTAGAGGCAAAGGCTACTAGAAGAAATGATGCTCAAACCACTGCTAAGTTTCTTTTTGAGCAGATATTCACTCATTTCAGATTACCAATTGAGATTGTGAGTGACCGAGGAACGCACTTCATTATTGAAGTAATAGAGTCTTTAATGAATGAGTTCTTAGCGATCCATAAAAAATCAGCCCCATACCACCCCCAAGCCAATGGTCAAGCGAAAAGTTCTAATAAGGTGTTATGCACAGTATTGACAAAGATCATCAATAATGGGAGGTCTGACTGGGACAAACAATTGCATCATGCAATTTGGGCCTTCCGAGTTGCTTACAAGACTGCCATTGGAACTACCCCATTCAATCTAATGTACAGACAGAATGCAATCCTGCCAATTGATTTTTAGTACCCACTTTGAGAGTAGCCCAGCAGTATGAATGGACAGGACAGGAATTATCCAAGCAAGTAGACCAAATTGAGAAGCTACATGAGACTAGAATACAAGAGGTAGCAGGTATTTATGCGGCTAAGCGAAGACAAAAGGCATATTATGACGCACACATAAAAGACAAGGGACTAAAAGAAGGAGACTTGGTCCTAGTCTACACATTGAAGCAACATGCCAAGAAATTACAAAAACGTGGATATGGACCTCTAATCATCAATAGGATTTCCACGGTTAATCTAGCTACTCTAGATGGAGATGTCCTTCCTAACTATATAAGTGGATGTAGAGTCAAACGATATATGGAGCCATTGATGGATGAAATGCTAGCACATCTCGTAGGTGCACAAAATAGGAAGAAAGAGGAAGAACGGATTAGAGAGGAGGCACGGCGAGAAGCCTTAGAGCGTATCAAGAAATGGAAGGAGTGGATAAGACAAAGAGATGAATGGTATCTAAAAGGAGAACAACCTATTCCCATGGCTAATTACCAAGCTCATAAGTCTGACACGACTAATGTCAACATGTCCCAACCTTATTTAAACCTAGGAATTGGAACAACGGAGTACTGGCTGATAGATGCCTTGATAGACTCAAGAGTAGGACTCAGTTGCATACGAAATACGGTGACCTGAGATCTTCAAATGATTATGACACCCACGAAAGAACATATGATAGGGGTTGGAGGTCAAGCCATAACATGCATTGGAGAAGCCATAGTATCCCTCCACCTAGGAAATTCAACTATGGAACAACGAGTTCTAGTGTGTAGAGATGAAGACTTAATAGAAAACTTGATACTAGGACAAGACTGGATCATTGAGAATGAGGTAAGCATCCACCTAGTGCAAGGATACATTTCAGCCAAGATAGGGCACAAGGAAATCTTTAGTCTAACAGGGGAGAAACCCTCACAGAGACCGGAAGTCATCGAAAGTGTGGAACAACTCAAAGAAGAGCATGTAGAAAATGATTCTAGCACCAATCACTCAGAAGTAGGTCCAAAAGGAGAAGAAATTTCAAACCCTAATATATCCAAAGGAGAAGTGGATTCATCCTACTCGATTGATGAACAGAAAGAAACCAAGGAGATCAATACTCCTAGAGTTTCTAACACAAAAGAACTATCACCAACTTGGAAAACAACCATCAACTACTCACATTCAGGAAACGTCAATTTCAAATGGGTGCGCAAGGATCAAGTGAAGGAATCAAAGATTGCAACACCAGCTCATAAGGAGGAAAAGGTGGGCAAGAATTCTTCTTCACCGAAATCCGAACCAAAATGACTCTTGCAAGTATGGCTTCCTAGGCCTTTGATTGAAGCTCAAAAAGCACGGCAACAAATGTGGATTCCCAAGAAGGTCAGACAAGCAGCCATTAAAGAGATAGACAAGCACGAGGAAACATTATATCAACACAACAGTACCATAAGGACTAACGAGCTTCGTCACAGATACCTCAAGAGAAGAAACCCCACACCTCCAATAACCAGAAAGAGAAGAGATACACATGGAGCACGGCACAATGAGACAAAAACAAGGTTCAATACCTCTACTACCAAATGGATCTGGAAACCCAAGCAATAACAAGGAATGGAACACGAGAACCACGAAGATTTTTGTTGCACTCATGAAGCTTCCAATGCACCTAAAGTATGCATGATAGGGCCACAATACAAGGCTAGGCATTCGGCACATGATGTACTTAAGAGAATTAGTGGTACACATTCTCCAATGGGGAATAGGTCATAGCTTCTACTTCCTAGGAATGGACCTACTATGTAAATAAATACATGCTTTGGCTATACTAATCCTTGTTTTCTTTCAGAAAAGAAAATGAAAAATATGCGGTAAGAGATCTTACTTATGCAAGCAAGGAGAACGGAGTGATGAAACGAACGACATGTCACTACAATACACAACACTAATGCTATATCTTCTATTGAAGCTAATGCTCTGTTCATTACAAGTGCAGATAGCCTCCGAAGATTCTGAAGCAACCATTCAAGAGGAAGTGATGGAATTTCCTCTACAAAGCGTGACTAAAGCAAAGGGACACTGGTTTAGAGAAGATCAATCGGCTGGGGATTATCTATTCCTAGTGACCATCAAGATCATGGACATGGATCATCAGTTCTTGGTGATGTCCCAAGATTTTAAAGTGGTACATGAGCTCCCATCGACCATTGATATCACGAAGAAGGCGGGCATTCACAAATACTTTGAATTGCCAATCTATAAACCTGACTTTCAAAGGTGCATGCAAGTCATGAATATGTTACAGCCAGCACTACACGATCCATTGGTGCCAGAGGCAAGAGTCATGGATGGGAGAAGGATGCCAATACAGTATTAAAAGAGGAAAATCGAGGGGCAAAAAACAGGACCTTTACTGACATTAATCGGACTGATATTGAAGAAGAAGTAAGACTCATTCATCAACATTTTTGTTTCCCTAACATGCATAGATACACTGCCCCTCAGAAAATCATAGTACAGATGTTGTCTCATGCTATTAAACAAATTGGGAATCAAATCAATATGACTCCGTATATTCAAGAGAGGTTGTTCGAGGCAAAGAAGCAGTGGAATCACAAGAAATTCCTGAACGGTAGTGCGGCCTTGACCATATTGATATATCATGCCTTGGTCATTAGAGAGCGTTTGCAAGAAATGCCATCATCAAAAGCCATGGCCAAATATGCAAAGGTTGCTACAATCCCGAGAAAGAAAAAAGGTGTCAAAATCGTTGAGGAGGCAGAAACTAGCTCCCAACCTAAAATGAGAGGTACAAAACGACTAAGAGAAGTAATGCAAGTAGAGGCAGAAGTCCCAGCCACAAAAAGGGCACATGTGCTCCCCAAGACAAGAATTGAAGAACACCGACCAATTATTGAAGAGGAATTGACAAGAGCCCTGGAAGACACACATCAATACACTGAAGGTCAAGTCAATCTACCAGTGCAAGGGCATCATTACCAGCAAGCCCAACAAGATATGGAAGTAAAAAAGAGGCTAACCAAGGTACATCAGTATAGGGAGTTAGGGTTGGTGAATTCAAGCTCATCTTCAGATGCACAAGAAGAACCAGACACCTCCCTATTGAATATGGACATTCGAAGTGAGTCGAAAGATGATGGACAATGGGAGGAATTAAATGAAGTGAACTACAATGTAGAAGAAGAGGGCATGAAGGTAAATGACACCTCCATCAACCCCAATCAAGACACCGCAGGCAAAGAGGTATCCCAGGAAAGAGTACATGTCATCAAAATAAATGAAACATCTAACATTCAAATCCATGAGACCAAGCTTGCAGGAGAGAGATCATTCAAGAATCCCAAAGAAGAACCTAAAGACACTATGGTGAAAGAGTCTGCACCATTCACACCAATAAGGGTTGTGGCGGAACCCTCCGATATGGATGTCACATTTCAAGGGAGTGCCAAAAAAATTATCAATATAGAAGAAGAAAGCAAAGAACCGGAAGTGCAACTTCAAATCAGACAACCACATAATGAAACTATACATGTAGAACATGGAAAGGATGGCCTAACAGGAGAAGCTCCAAGCATTCCAAAGATGTGGTTGAATGTAGATGTCTCTCAGCTCAAGCCACTAGTTCAACATATGATCAAGACTGCTATGGATACGCAAGAATTAATGCTTGAAGTTGATGCTGACTACGACAAAGCGATGCAAGAAAAGCATAAACTTCATGAAATGGGTAAGAATCTCTCTTCCCAATTGATTCAAGTTCAAAAGAATGCAACAGATAAAGAGAATGAAGTCCAAGAAGCCAAGCAGCAATGTAAAACCCTAGAGACACAAAATGAGAAATTGAAAGATCAACTACAGGAGTTATAGAAGAAATATGATGCTAGCGAGGCCGAGAAGACACGGATGAACGCAAGAAGCAAGGTATTGGAATCACAAATAAAAATATACATGGATGAGGCACATAACTTAAGGAGCAGAAACAAGGACCTGATGACAACTCTTCTAAGTAATCAACCTATAGAAGTTCAGGAAGTTCTAGAAAAGAACACAAATACATTGGAGGAAAAGTTAGCAAGGTATGAAGATCAGCTCAAGCAGGAGCAGGCCATCATTGCCGAATGGGAGAAAAGGTATATGGATGATACCGCGGCTCTAAGGACAAAATGGAAAAAGGCCGAAAATAGATATATGGCGCAATGTAAAGAAGACACTGATCAACTCGCTATCATTGCAGAAGAAATCCAAAAAAATAAGGAAACGATTTTGAAGGCCAACGAAGAGATTAAGCAAAAAGATGAGATGATAAAGCAACTACAAGATCAGCTCGCACAGAAGACAACAGAGGGGACACCAGTAGTTCCACACTCCACAGCGGCTACTGAGGAGATTGAGGTACGTCCTCTCTCTCCCCCCTTACATCATTCACGGATAAGGGAGGAAACGGAGATCCACTCCGAAGGTACTCATCGGGATATTGCAAAACTAAGCCGACATGAGAGGGCACTACTGGTGTCGCAGCTTACTGCAGAATTTGAAGATCAAATAATAAAGGTCATGAAGGAAGCTCATATTGAAAGCAAAAATTTAGAACAGATATTGAAACCATTTAATGTACCATATGGACTCCTTAAAGAGCAGACACGGCAATACATAAAGTCCACGACAAATAAGGAGTCTGACAACAACCTCCAGTTCAGCAATAACACATTCAACTATACTCAAGAGGAATTTGAAAGAGCTGACCCTGTATGGAGGAGAAAAATTCTAGAAAAAAATCCTACACTGTAGGTACAATGGGAATCATCACCTTATGCCCTTCACGTAAACCCATCTTTTTGTCCAGTACCACGCAGACGCTCATGGTCGCATTTTTGGGAAGGACAGCGCCAGGGTAGCATAAATAATCAATGGCTCAATTATCCACTCTTACCAAGTCCACCGCATAATTATCTACCAACAAAAGAATACGTGGTGAAAACCATGGAATTTTTTATTGCTCGATACGGCACTGTACCATATTTGGCAGTCAAAATGACTAATAAGATTCTCAGCATGCTACTTACAGTTATCAAAGTCTTCCAACATGCCAAATATACTTTTTGAACTTCATCGGCATTACACAGGGATCCGAAGCACTTGTTTTTTATCTTTCAACTATCCCGAGCCGATTAACAATTATGGCATTCTATTCACGGCTTATGTTCTTGCCAAGCACGTATATGCAGACATTTGAAGAAGCATTTTTCATTGGCTTCTTTGAAATTGATTAAGAAATTTTTGTAAAAATGACTTCAATTCTTAATGCAAGACTAGTGGCTTATGAAACAAGCTTCTTTGTGGATCACCGACAAGCACCAGAGGATGGGGTGAAGTCAAGCCACTGGAAAGATTTCATGATATGTCACGCCAATTTGCTTAATCAACGAGAGCAAGCTGCAATACAAACATACTCACGTCGCCACAAAAAGCCTGTCGGGGACGACAGAGTTCAGGAGGAGGGACGTGTGGAAGGGGAATCAATCAAAAAGAGAAGAAGAAGAAAATCAAAGAATAAAGTTGCTCAATAAGGAATGAAGATCACCAAGACAAAGAAAAACTCTCTGCCCAAAGCCCCGCAGGGGCACGCATCAAGCAACAACACCAAAGACCCAGGTCCTGAGGAGTGGAATTAAAGAAAGATAACAACCAAGACATTTCATGGGAGGTTGCACACAGCTTCCTCATCCACTAGGAGGTGGCGGTGAAGCGAAACAAGTCGAGGAGAGAGACAGAACACATAGGATGCTTCATTGGATAAGATAACCAATTGTCTGAAGGTCCTAGGTATCTTCTCGTCCACTGGATGCGTGCGGTGGCAGAAGGCAAACAGGCTCGTGCAACACAATAAGGGAAAGCACGTAGGAGGGAAAGACGGACCAGGGCCAGGAAGCATCCATGAAGAAGTGCAAGAAGATATTTGGCAGATGATGATCCTTCCACTGATTGCGTGCAGTGGCAGAAACTAAAAAGGCTCAAAGCAATACAACAAGGTCAGATGTGTGAAGATAAAGACAAATCAGAAGACCAAAAACTAGAAAGAGGCAGAGGCTAAAAATTTGAAGAGAGTGACTAAGAACATCACATTCTTAGCCACTGATGGCGTGCGTGGCAGCCCGAATTAATATAGCAACCCAGATTTGGGATGTACGGAATACCAAGGGGCAAACAGAAGCAAAGGACATACCTCGGATAAAGTAACAAATTCTCTGACAGTCCTTATCGCTTCGTCGACCACTAGGTGTGTGTATTCAGAAGTCTTAGACGAGCTATAAACGAGAAGCAAAAGCCTGTCAAGGGACGACAGAGACAAAGAGGGGGAGAGTGTTGAAGAGCAAAGAGGCACAAAAGAGGAGCCCAAAATTTTCAAATTAATGGGCATATTTTTCTTCTTCAAAGTCTTAGGAAATTCCCTCAAGCCATGTAAATGCACTAGAGCAGTCCTCTAGATGCATAATCCCAAATTATTTTAATATATTTCTTATAAAATAATAGGAAAATAGAGATTAGCCAATAAAGTGCCAGTCACTTGTGTGAAAGGACCATTTTTAGGGCACATGTATATAAGTCACTTTGTGACTCTTTGTAAGGACTTTTTGCCATTGTGAAGAAGGAGAGCTCTTGATTTTCGAATTTGCTTCTTTCTTGCAGATTTTCATCTTCTCTTTGATCTTCTATGTGTGTGTAATGCTTGGAAAGTGGGTGTTGAACTGTTGTCTACCCCTCCCCGCTATTTTTGAGCTATTGTAGTGTGTGTGTGAGCTAGCACGAGTTGTGGAGTGAGTGTGTGTGTTTCCTGCCATTCACTGTTTTGGTCATAACTTGAAGAGCAATTGTCAGAATCGAGTGAAACTATGACCAATAGATGCATCTCATCAAGAGCTTTGAAATGAATCTGTTACTTTCCATATTCGGAGTTTGGACCTAGGAGATATCCTCGATTTAGTGAAAACTACTGTAAGTGGTATCACGACAAACATTTTCAGTAGTTAAGTGAGTTTGGGAGATAGATTAGTCTTTCCTCATGCATGAGAGTTGAACCACTTCTCTTACCATCACGTGTGCACATGTCCTCATACACTTGGTTAGGTCGGTTCGTCCAATTGACAAATAAGCTTGTGTCAATTCCCCACTATATGCACTTGTGTGGCAAATGAGATTTAGTCTCTTTGGCACAAGTCCCTAAGACTTCTTGACTTAGGTACACATTAAGCATCTTTTGTTGTTTTAGAAGAGCAAATGTAAGGGATAATTGCATGTCTAATAGATAAAGCTATCAATGCATGTGCATGTCCATCTCCACCATCCTAAGAAAGTTTCTCTACTATGGGTAACATCAATAGGAGTATAAAATTGAAGATCATAATCTTCAACATCACCTACAAGCATTGCATTTATGCGTGTAGGAGGATGTGTTTCAACACCTTGAAAAATATTCTGCAATCCTTTTGCTACCAATACATGATGCATCATGTATGCCCACAATGTCTAATTAGAACCATCCAAGTTATCCTCAACAACCAACATATGGAATACATCATTGCTTTTAGCCATGGCCAATGATTAAATACCCTGATGTAAACAAATGACTATATCTCAAAAAACTTGATAAAAAATAGCCAGATATTCAGTTTGTTGTCTCATAGATGAGAAATTTTATGCATTGCCCATGAGTCAAACGTTGGCAGGTGGTTAAGTGCATCTTTCACTACTTAAGTGGTACCCAGCTACTTGGATTGTTTTATCCCAAGGGAGGATCACTACTTCCATATTTACATGCTTTTTCTGACTCTGATTGGGATAGTTGCTATGACACTCGTGTGTCCACTAGTGGCTTTTGCTTCATGCTTGGTATCTCATGTATATCTTGGTTGAGCAAGAAGTAGCCTATTGTGGCCACTTCTAGTTGTGAGGCTGAGTATAGGGCAACTTTCAAAGCGACTGTTGAGTGTGTGTGGCTCAGATGCCTTATGGCTGATTTAGGTGTTGGTCAATCTTCTGCCACCACCATCTTCACTGACAGTCAAAGCGCATTGGCAGTTGCAAGGAACCCTCTGTTCCATGCTCACACTAAACACATTGAGGTGCATTATCATTATGTTAGGAAGAGGTTTCTGCTGGAAGGATCAGCTTGGCATATGTGCCCACGCAGGAGAACCTTGCAGACCTTTTCATGAAGGCTCTTCCTAGGGAGGTTTGAAGCTTGGGCTTACTTTCTTTTGTGGATTGATTCCATATAGCTTGGCACTTACTTATACATGAGTGTCAGCTAGCTGCTTGTTCACCGCATCACTCCCAAGGGGGATTTGTTGATATATTTAGGTAGTGATGTGTGTGAACACACTAGGAATGCCGGTGCACTTTTTTCCCCCTTTAGGAGGTTTCCCCCCCACCCCCCCTTGTATATACGCCTACTACCCTTACGGGTTACTTATCTTTGTGCATTCTAGTGGTAATACATTTAGTATTGTGTGTCGTGCTCCAAGCTTCTTCTTCTTCCTTGTGTTGTTCACATGCTTCCACAGACCTCAGACTCCAATAAAGATTCTAGGGTGCTCTTTGGGTCTAGGTAGAGGAAAATAGCTCACTTCAGGTCTCTCTTTGCATTTTTCTCTTTGGGACCCATGAGCTAGGGATGTTCTTGGTCATTGGTGGCAAAAAGTGACATTAGTTCGTGGTGGGGAAAAAACCAATTCACCCCTCCATATGTAGGCATGCCTCCCATGCTTTGATACTACAAATACTTATTCTGACATGTTATCTAGGTACACCACTTTTCTAGGCATCTCCAGATCCTTGAACTCGTATATAGTGATCGTTCCTACTTCATTTGGTTGCTTAGACCTATACCTCCAGAAGGCCTCATCTGTTTCTTTATTCAAAAACAACTCAATAATTTTGTTATCTTGAGCGATCCATTCTGGGTTGAGCACTCGTGTCAACACATATTTACCTCTTTAGGTTCACCATCTAGTTGTTTGTGTTCTAAGTCACCCCTTTCCGATTCAGGGATTATTATTCCGAATTCATTGGTACTGTTAGGTTGATTGGAGATTATGTACATCATTCCCTCATTATCGATATATGCATCTCTCTCAAATTTGACAAATAGATGCTCCAATCCAATGAGTTGATCAGGGTTTCTCAATTGAATGATAAACCTTTTGAAACCATCCTCATAAATGCAAGCACCTAATTGGTTGGTTCGAATGTACTCTAGCTGAGTTTTGTGTGGCCCTCTGGGTCATTCTAAGTATGCTATCCCTGAACCAGCTTCTGGTCTCTCCATGTTGTAGGGCATCTCTGACTTGCTTCTTTCATAGCTTAGTTGGTACGGGTAACCACTTAATTATTGGGCCCAAGATCTTGCAGTAATTCTAATGCTAACTTCAGATGACCTAATACTACATCGATTGGCCTTTCCTATGTGCCTTCCCGATCTGAGGTTCATTAATTGTAGCTACTTCAGGCACTCGACTCGTCAAGAATCTGGGTATAAGTCCCTTTGAGTCAATTATTTGGTTCGTTGATTTGCCCTTAAGTTCTTGTATTTTAAGTATTCAATCATCAGGTATCTTTTTTTGTGATGTGTTTAAGTTGTTGCAATGTAAAAATTAAGTTCCTTGTCTGGGTATACTTACACTATCGGCACTCAAGACTCCTTCCTTTAAAAGCATTTGTTAGCACTTAAATCCCTCTCGTGCCTATCCAATCTAGGGTTTTTTTCCTTGTTATTCATTGAATTGAATAGGTCGGCAAGATTACTTACTGTCCTTGCTTTTGCTCCTAAGAGTCCTTGAATAGCTCTGGTATAGGTGTCACCGTTGAATCGAGCTACTTCTTTTTTGCTTGTTGATCACTAGAAACTCCCAATAAAGATGACATCTAGTTGCCCTATACCAACAATTAAAATATCAGGGGAAAAGATTTCAAAATTTCCAAAAACCCTTATTTAGCCATTCCGTTGAACCGTCGTGATGGTATGGCAAGATCACGATGGTCTTGCCCAATCATGATGATGTGGCACAATCGCGATGGTGTGGCATCTCATCGCGATGATCTACAATGAGGAACCACTTGCAATGGTGTGGTATCATCACAATGGCTTGAGCCAATCGCGATGGTTAATGGTCACGATGGTTAATGGTCACGATGGCCTGAAGACATCACGATGGTATGTGCCAATTGTGATGGCATAGCTGGGTGGTCATCATGATTGTATGGCAAATCATCATGATGGCTTGAGCCAATCATGATGGTCTGGAATCTTCATGATGGCATGAGCTAATCATGATGGTCAATGGTTGTTGCAATGGCATGGGTCGCCTGGTATATCGTCACAATGGATTGAGCCAATGGTGATGGTTTACAAAAGTAGAAATTTTTTAAATGCAACTATGTAACCCTTGGTGTGCTTAGATGTTCTACACCCTCAACACAACCTATTAAAAAAAACAAGAACTTCTCAAACCATCGCAATGGTCTGAGGCATTCGGCAGAGATGATGAACAGAGGCAAATTTTCACCTATAGAGTGTTGTAGCCTTGTACTAAAGTGATATCCTACAAATAAAACTCACAAGCACATGCAAACACACTCTCTCACTCTCTCTCTCTCTCTCGCTCTCTCACAAATGAGGGAAATTAGAAGAGAAGGGTGGATATGGTGAATTTTGGTGAATTTTTACGATGTAAGGAGAAGATGTGGGGGTGAAGGATGAGTGTAGGAGAGGTGAAAGAAGATGAAAACAAGACAAAAATAACAACAAGACACTAATTAATTACCTTCCAAGGTTAATCTCCAAACACTCTTACCATCACATGTTCGTCCTAGAGCCATCCCTAGCAATAGCGCCAAATTTGGTGTTGTTCTAGACAATGCAAGTACCATGTCAAGAAGCTCCACCTCCTTAATTGTCAATCCACGAAAGAGGTAGGGTGATATGAAGATCATGAATGAGTGATGTGCACAAAGCTGAAGGGGACAAGCAAGCTAATGCACACACACACATACAAGGTAGGGGCAAGAAGAGACAATGGAAGGCAGAAATTACACGTATTACTCTATTAGCCCTTACAAGCTCTTAGCTCTCACTCACTTACAATCTAATTGTTCTAACCTCTTAACTTCTCAAAATGAGCTTTCTAGCTCTCTTTATAGTTTTTTGACTAGTTTTGACTAGTTTCGAGCCTAGTGTCCAACCTAGTTAAAAAATAGGTCCTAAAGCTTATTTGGAGGTTTAAAGGAAGTCCAAAAAATGAAACTTGGTATGAGTGATCTATCTAGGCTCCTCAAGCTTGAGGACTCCTCGTCTTTCAAAAAATGGAGCGACTCGTGAAAAAACTGGGCTTTCTATGTTACATATTTTACATGGGTAGTGACTAAAATTACTATTGAGAGTTTTATCAGTTATAATGAAACAATATTTTTGAAAATGAATGGATGTGGTCCCCCAATCTTCATGCATCTCCTTTTACATACTTCCTCAGCGCTGATGCCTATGGCCACTGCCGGTGCCACTGCTAATAATTGCTCTATAGTTAGTGCAACAGGAATTGCAACATGAACAGGAATTTGAAGATCATCATCTTCAATGCCAGTTGCATCACCTTTAATGACTGTATTTGTAGGTGAAGTAGGTTGTTTTCCAACATCGTGCACAATATTCCATAGTCGTTTTGCAACCAATACATGATGCATCATATATGCCCATAATGGGTAATTAGTACCATCCAATCTATCTTCAATAGACAACATACAAGATACATAATTGCTTTCAGCTATGGCCACTGACTAAAATACCTTAATGCAAAAAAAAGATTGTATCTCGAAAAGTTGAAAAGAACTTCCTTGTTGAGCTCTACTAGATATGTAGTAGATTTTGATGCGCTTGTAGTGACTAATCAAAACTTGTATATATGTTTGGCACAAAAGGATGGAATTGTATGCAGAAGCACTGTGATAGTGCATTCAAAAGCCAAAACATGCTTAGATCTCGATTTCGACACCAGAAAGTGAAGCAATTTTGAACTCCTAATCACCTTGAGTATGCTCACCAATTTTCATGCGATTTTGAGACTATGATTAAAGGGGTGTCGACGATGCCCTAGATGAAGTGGAGACCTGCTCTGATACCAATTGTTGGAGTTTAAGGTCTACTAAAGCACACGAACAACACAAGGAAGAAGAAGAAGCTTCAAACACAACACACAATATTGAATGTATTACCAAGTGAATGTACAGAGATATGTGACCCATTAGGGTTATAGGCATGTATACAAGCCAAGGGGAAAAAACCTCCTAAAGAGGGAAAAAAATGTCATGGTGGTCCTAGAGTGTTCACACACATCACTATCGAAATATCAACAAAAGGTGCATACAGTTTTCTATCTCTCAAAGTCTACACCAGCTATTTATGATAATTCTTGCCTCTTCTATGTCAAGCCTCTCATCAATAAGTGCATAACGTAAATCTGTATTAGAAATGGAATGATTTGAAACATCATTTGGAACATATAAAGGTTGAAAATTTGCCTCATTTGGAACCAACATTTAACTCTCCACCTGTAAAAAGAGGTAGCAAAGTGACATACACATCCTTCAAGCTAACTTATGTCTCCTTGGTACATGAAATCAAGGGCTGAATTTCACAAATTCAACATCATAGCTAAGAAAAATGTGTGTAATATGTGGATGATATAGATTATACCCTTTGCTTTCATAACTATACCCAACAAAAATACATTTCACTTTGTTATCATTGAGTTTTTCTGTGTTGTTGTCTAGGCATTGATGCATATGCCAGACAAACAAAGACATGTACATGAGCAATAAATGAATTTTGACTAGTCCAAGACTCATGTGGAGTGATTGATCATAGTGCTTTGTGTGAAGTGAAGTGAAGAACCTATGCTATAAGGTAATATGTTTGGTTGCACCAATATCAAAGTACCGAACATCAAAGTCCACAACAAACATACACTACTCATGTGAAGATGGGTCATAGCTCTAAATAGTAGTAAATGCCCACTCTTCATTATGAACAAGATTAGTAGACTTGTTTTAGGTGTAGAGGCTTTTGCAACAACCATTCCAACTTCTTTCTTCTTTGTCTCCTTTGCAGCCAATTTAGGACAACTCTTTATGAGATAATAATTTGCCTTATAGTACTTGCAAAATTGTTTCTACTTTTTTGCATTCTTGTCATCTTTGTTTTCTTTCTTTGAGTATACATGATTAGCTAGTAGATGAGCTCCATTTACCTTTGCCCTTCTCACTAGCTAAGAAAGCTTGATTTGCAACTCATATAATTTAGTTGTTCTACCTAAACTAATCTTCTTGTAAAAAAATAGAGATTGCCTCCAAAGGTTAAGGCATTTGTATTGAATTTCATAATTAAACAAAGAGTACAAGCAAAACTTTGATATGAGTCTAGATTATTGTTAAAAATCATCTCTACAAGTGAATTATCTAGCAAAACTTCATAAGCAAAAATCAACTTTTGATCTTTGTCAAAAAATAGTCCATGGAATCTCCTTCTTTCATATGCTCACTCTCCAACTATTTTCAAAGGTAAGCAACATGATCCTCATTTCATGCTTGGTATAATGTTGTAAGAGTACCCCAAGCATTTTTTGTTGTCTTGTACAAGTGAATATGATGGATAATGGCAACTTTGACAAACAAGGCTATCAATGCATATGCTTGTGCATCTTTGCCATTCCAATGAATTCGCTCTACAATAGGTGCAACAAAAGTTGCAACACGAGTAGGAAATTGAAGATCATCATCTTCAACACCATGTGCTTCACCTTCAATAATTTTATTTGTAGGTGTAGTAGGATGCTTTCAACACCTTGCACAATATTCCACAACCCTTTTGCTACCAAAACATGATGCATCATGTATGCCCATAATGGGTGATTAGTACCATCCAACTTATCCTCAATAACCAACCTATGGAATACATAATTGCTTTCAGCCATGGCCAGTGACTAAATACCCTGATGAAAAAATTGCCTATATCTCAAAAAGTTGAACAAAAATACCATGTCGAGCTCTCCTAGATTTGTAGTAGACTTCAAGATGCTTGTACTAGAAAACCAAAACTTATATATGTGTTTGTCATAAGGGACGAGATTGCATGCAGAGTCACTGTGACGGTGCATTTAGAGGCCAAAACTAGCTCAAATGAAAATTTCGATGCCACACAACAAAGTTGTTTTGAGCTCCTAATCACCTCAACTATGCTCACCAATTTTCATGCAATTTTGTGACTTTGACTAGAGGGTTATCGATGACACCCTAGAGAAAGTGGTAACTTGCTCTAATACCAACTGTTGGAGTTTGGGGCTGTGAAAGCACACAAACATCACAAGAAAGAAGAAGAAGAATCTTGGACAAGAACACAATACAAAATTTATTACCAATTGAATGTACAAAGATAAGTGACCTATTAAGCTTATGGGTGCATATATAAGCTAGGAAAAAATAAACTCCTAAGTGCCATGGTAGTCCTAAGTGCATTCACACACATCACTATTGAAATATATCAACAACTAGCCATGACCTTTATTGAAATGAGTTAGATACTCTATCTCAATTAAGTTCAAATGTCTTGGAAAGTGGGAAGGAAGAACCAAAACTTTGCGTAACTAATTCAAACGTGTAAGATACTTAATCTGACTTGAGTCAAATTCTTGTGTGACTCTGGAATTTGATTTTATCAAAGATCTATCCCAAACAAGGTTCGATCTTAAAAGGGTTATGGAAATAAATCTTAAACATCATCCAACCACTAGACACTAGCATGGTATCAAACATCGGTGTGTCAACCTACTAAGCTTCTATTGATGACATTCCTCTTTTACTCAAAATACTAGTTCTTCAACTAGGACTACTTTAATCTTCTCTTTTCACAATCTCTAAAGACTCCTTACTTGGAATGCAATTATGATGCATTATGAGTCCTTACTTGGAATGCAATTCACGAAGTTGTATCATCAATTGCGACTAACTTTATCTATCTAACCTTGGTTGAAAAGATCATTTCAAAAAAACTTTGAGACAAAAACTTTGCCTTGATCACAATTCAACTCAGTGCATGCTTGTTGCACTTGAATTCTAAATGAAGATCTTGGAATTTGGAAGTTACTTACTTCATGATCTTCTAAATTACATTTTTTTGAAGTGGCTTTTTGGGTCATGCTATTGACCAATTTGAACTTCACCTTTGAACTTTCAATTTCCTTTGGAAATTTTTATCACTTCGAGCATCATTCCATGACTAAAATATAATTACATCACAAGTTCTAAGGTCCCATAGCATCTTTCCTACATCAACGTGAGTTAGAATCTAGTGTCCCACACCACCGTAATTTATATTCTCATTGAGAGGTGGGTATACTTAACCCAAAGTCCAAAAACTTCTCTATAAAGTACCTTCTTACTCAAATCTTATAAAAGAATTTGAAGACATGGCATTGCCTCTATCTTTTATCTTTTCTAGGCTTCAAGTGCTTCCATCACATAATCATTCCAAGATCCCATACTTGACTTATACTTTGTCTTTGAAACTTTGAAACCATTGGATGGAATCAACCATCCATCCTTCTTTTCTAACATCTTCAAAAGAAAACCAACATAGTTCCAGTTTACTTGAATTTATCATATTCAAGTCCTACTGGTTCTTAATCAAATTTTCTAGCAACAAGAGTTCTATTACTTCTTATCTTTAGATTCCTTTTTTAATGAAGCTTAAATACATACCCATGGGATTTTGTAAGAATATCTCTATTTGTTAAGTGTAACATCCACTAATGCTTTTGGATTTCACCTTTAAGAAATCCCTCTAAAGATAGGTAAACTTATGTTTTACCTTTCATATACCTAATTATTGTAACTACAATTGAGGATACAAACTTAGAAATGCAAATCTATTTGAATTTCATATTTGCCTTTGGATAGATGTAAACATGGGCATGCTTTGAATAAATTTGTGTTTTGCAACCACTCTTAGGGATCCTACCTTTCATAATTATCACATGCTAGAAATTTGCTTTCTCCTTCACTACTTTGCTAAACATCTATATTGTGGAAGTTTTTTTTCTTTACGAAATAAGTAGTTGTATTTACAGCCTCAACCCACAAGTAATTTGGACAATTTTTCTCCTTCATCATGGATCTTGCAAACTCAACAAGAGTTCTATTTCTTCTCTATGCTACACCATTTTGTTGAGGAGAGTACCTGCAAGTAATTTCTCTTTTTATACCTGCATTCCACAAGTAATCACTAAACTCATTAGAGAAATACTCTCCCCCTCCATCTGACCTTAGTCTCTTTAACTTATGACCTGTAATTCTCTCTGCATACACATGATAATGTTTGAATGTATTGAATACCTCTGACTTATCTTTGATCACATAGATAGTGATCCATCTGGTGGCATCATCAACATAAATCACATAATACCTTGAACCATTGATACTGAAATCTTTTGATGGTCCCACACATCTGTGTGTACCAATTCAATTCTGAATACATAAAACCATGCTTGGAATAAGATTGCCTATGAGCCTTACCTAATTGACATGCCTCACATCTGTATGTCATATGTTGACCTACAACATTAGGCAATCCAAGCACTGAACCATTATTAACCATATCTTTGATACCTCTTTCATTAAAGTGTCCAAGCCTTTTGTGCCAAAGATCTAACTCAGAGATCTTATGTCCTCCATAAGTGAACAAGGCATGACCAACATTGCCTTGGATCTTCAATGTGAATAATCTTCCTTCTTTCTTCCCTGAAACAATCTGTTTATACCCATTGCTAGGATCTTCCACAAACACTCCTTCATTAGTGAACCTAACTTCATAACCTTTTTCAACAATTTGTCCTACACTTATCAAATTCTTAGGAATTGTAGGAACATACAAGACCTTACTCAAGAGAGTACTACCATCCTTGGCCTTCACTGATCCAATTGACTTCACGTTGTGCTTTTTATTGTCACCTGTTTGAACTACATGATTAGTTATCTTATTCTCCAAATCAGTCATCAAAGCTATGTTACCACTCAAGTGATTGCTACACCCTGAGTCAACGTAGAAGACTCTTTGGTCTTCACTTTGCCTTTCACAAGTTGCATTCATTATCAATGTTGAATCCTCCTTCTGATCTGAAGCATAATTGTAGTAGGTATTGTTGTATTGTTGACTTTGGAATCCTCTACATGCATTTCTTCCAAAGTAACCTCTACTACCTCTACCTCTGAAATTGTTAAAAATAAAGAAGTAAGCTCGTATATATTTTTGCAAAAAGGATTTTCTTCAAGTAGAAGGAAAATACAAAAATGAAAAATAGAAGCATTTACTTCAGCAAGTAGTGGAGGCCAAAAGAGAATCATTCAAAAGAGAATCAAATCCAAAAGCTGAACTGTAAGAGGAGTGGCTGTCCAAAGTAGTGGAGAAATGATGGAGAAGAGCTCTCAAACTCATCATGAGAGTTTTTGGTCACTTGGCTATAAAAGAGGCAAGGGAGGACACTCAAGTATAGAGGAAGAAGGCGTGGAAGCCCCCTTATAGCTACTTCAATTGTTTTGAGTCATTTCGTTCAGTTTACTCTCATAGAGTATGTACAACTGCACACCCATTTTTGGGTAGTCTAATTATAAGAGTCATATCTCTCAATATATGTATCCAATGTTAGTGTTTAAACATTCGATGGAAAGCTTATCTTGAGTACTTCCTCTCTCTAGAACAGTTTTATGAAATTCTTTATGTTCTCTGAGTTATTCAGGTTTTAGTGAAGTCTAGTTTTCAGCCTAACTGAGTGGACAGGTAGTTTGTTTTGAATCAAATAGTTGCCAAATCAAATCTACTCCAAATTGAGTGTTTGATATCTCATTTGAAAGCTCTAGGTGTCTAGTTTGAGTGACCAAAGTTTCAAGTTCATTGGATATTTCAGTTGGTACCAGTTTTCATTTGAAGGTTCTATTGTTGGCAAGAGTCTTGATCCTGAGAAGGTCTTCTACACTTTCCGCTGCGAGTAGGAGAGGAATTCTCCAACAGAAATTACCTCTTTGATTTCTGCCACCTCTTCCTCTTGAATTAAAATTCTGATTATATCCACCATTACTCTGAGTATTATGCCAACAATCATTAGCTAAGTGATTTGTCTTACCACAAATCCAACAAGCTTTGACTCCATCTTTATTACTCCTGCCTCTTCCTCTTCCTTTGCCACCTCCTCTTCCTCTTAGGAAGTTAGCTTGGCTAGTTGTACCTTCATCCTCATTTGTTTGTTGCTTTCCTTTGATATTCTTCTTCTTATCTTTTGAATACATTGCTTGACCTATACTCTTGTCACCTTCACCTTTGACATCCTGCTCAAAGGTTAACATATGTCCTAGCAACTGATTTAAGTCAGGAGTAAAATGATCAAGTGATAATTCAGTAGACAAAATGAATGGCTTCCATTTGTCATCACCTCTCAACCCTGTGAGGATTTGCCTTACCAATTTATCCTCCTCAATGTCTTCATCAACTGCTCCTAATGCATCTGCAATGTCCTTCATCCTTGTTACATAGTCTGAGATGGATTGAGAGGCCTTCTTCTTGAAAGTGGTAAATTCTTTTCACAAAGATGCCTTCCTTGACTTTGTGGTGTTTTGAAAATGCTCCTCCAAAGCATTCCATATATCACTTGCACTTTCAAGACCTCTAATGTGAGGTAGCAAGTAGTCATTGACTGCCATATAGATAATGCTGCTAGCTTGAGCATCTCTCTTCATCCAATTCTTCAAATATGATAATTCTTTCCTAGTTGGAACACTAGGATCTCTGAATTGAGGCTTTTCTTCTTCACCTGTAATATAAGCTATCAAGTCTTTGCTCATAAGATGAGCTTCCATCCTCATTGACCATGTTGGATAGTTCTCTCTATCCAACTTCTCTATTTGAAGAGAATCTCCCATCCTTTCTTCACCTGTATATTGAATTCTTCAAACTTTATGAGTAATAGATGTACCTTTACTTCGAATAATGTTCCTTTTGTCTTCCTTGATGTCGTATGACCTCCTTCTCAAGCTTTGCCCTCAAGCTTTTACCTTTTGAACCTTGAGATGTTGAATTCTTTGCACCTGCAGCAGTCAGGATCCTCCTTCCTTCAATTCCGATGCTTCTTGCTCTGATACCACTGATGGAGAGTGTTAATCTCCAAAAGAACAAGCTACTCTTTTAATTAGAGCACCTCTATAACAAGAGTAACTCAAATCTTCACCAAATTTAGAGGATCAATGATCAATTATAAAGATTTTGAAAAATCTGTGAAGGAGATGACTACACAGAAAGTCTGCTGCACATATCTCTCTCATTAACTTGCCAATTGTGTAAAGTTTTTTATAAAACTTTGCACAAGGTGTCACCTACAGTTTCCGCACCTTCTCCAAGTTGAATCACTCCAAAAGATTCAGTAGATCTTGAGAAATGATCTCAACAAGTTACCTATGTCTAAAACTACTCTTCTGAAAAGTCGATTCAGACACCTGTAACTTCTAACACTTGGTTCTCTCCATCTGGAACCCGTTTATGCAAATACTTTTAGCCATAGATAGCTTACCTTCTAACTTAAATTTTGAATCCTTACTCATGCAAAACTTTAACATGTGCACTGAGAAATGATCAAATCATTGACCATCGAGATTACCCCTGTTTCAGGAAATAGTGAACACTTCTTCACATATGAATGTTCCTACTCATAATTCTCACAGCTTGTTTACAATTAGGCTCTCAAACTTTAACCATAGACTCATTAACTATGGAATTAGACATCTACAAAAGGATTCTTGAAATGATCAAGCACAGAAGGAGAATGCTCAGAAAACATCGGGTGCAATTTTCTTTCATTCCTGAAGGAATTTACAACTGAGTGATGAGAGAGATTCAACTCACTTCTAAGATGTCTAATGACTCATACGACTACTGATTTCTCTATCCACATGCTCTCACATTTTTGCCCCGACTTTTTACTTGTATATATAGGCAAATATTTACAATATCATGACTATACAAAAGTATAAGTGAACTATCTCTGAATTAATGTACATATGTGTACACATTTCCATCTTCTGAATATGCATTTCCTCCATGCTTCATAACTTGAACTTTTCTTTAGTCCTTGACTTCCAAACCTTCATTAAAACTTCAATTGTTGATTGCCTTGCACCAACATACATGAAATTCCTTAGTCCAATTGGAGACCCAGAATCAAGAGTATTACATAACTTGCTCTTCCTTTTTTTGAATGCATCATCTACTTCATTCATGCACTTGAATGGTTGTGATAAACTTGAGTACATTTCGATAAACTTCTGATGATATCATGCACGCCCTAAGAAGTTTTGTACTTGTTTAGGTTTTTGAGGTATTGGAATATGTCGAATAGTGGACACTTTTGAAGGATCAATAATAAAACCTTTAGCATAGTGCCAAACCTTTAAAAAATAACACATTAAAAAAGTATTGCTCAATCAACCTTTAGATCAACCATTTTTGGGCGACCAAGATGGTCAACCAAGGCTGATCTTGGTCTACGATTGGTTGATTGTATATATTTTTCTAATTTTTGTTTTAACTTATTAGGGCACAAGTTGGAGGACTATTATGGACACACACACACATATATATATATATATATATATATATATATATATATATATATATATATATATATATATATATATATATATATATATATATATATATTCCTTTCATGGACACACTCAACCTCTTGGTAAGAATAGATAAAATAAGAGGAGGCTTGAAAAGCGTTAAAAGTCAACAAGATTCCAATGATTTCAAAAATTCAAAATGGATACTCGAGTTGACATTCAGTCAATGCATAAAAATCAATGGTCAAATTACTGTCTTTTCCTACTCTTACATCTTGGCAGTAGAACTTGGAACTTGGCAATCTAGATTCTCTCACAATTCCGGTTTGGGATCCTCCGCTCTTCTAGCCCACGTGCGTTCAATTTCATTGAAGCTAATGCCACGGGCCATCTTGAATGCCTTCTTGTTGCC
>CM035431.1:88783317-88845817 GCA_020310875.1 Ceratopteris richardii | reverse complement strand
TAGAAGTTGCATGTTAATGATTTCTTGTTTTTGCAAGGTCTTAGTTAGGTGTTTGGAGGGCTTGCACATTAAGGTCTATAAAAGACTACCGATGCTTAAGATGATGTGCTGTTTCTATAGTTTCTCTTGAGTTCCATCGAGCTTAGCATACTGGATGCCTTTGCTTTATGTGTTTGCAACATCTTGCATTTCATAAATGAGACATGGTCTGCTTTAAATATAGTTGATTGCAAGAATAATATGATTACTGGACCAACTACTTTTTTAGAAAGTAATATGATGATATTGAAACTTAGCCATCCAGGTTTTTGTTTCCCTTTAAGAACTTAATTTTGTAATGCATAAATTATTCAGAGTAGAAAGTGATATGATTACAATTTAATCAGTTTGGGTTCTTGTTATGACATGGTATGCATGACTAGGTTGGAAAGTAATATGATGATTTTGAAACTTAGCCTTCCAGGTTTTTGTTTCCCTTTAAGAACTTAATTTTGTAATGCATAAATTATTCAGAGTGGAAAGACGGATGGATTTGAGTGATTGATTCTGGTCTCTTTGCATTAGGGTGCAAACCACGGTTGATTTGTTCACGAATGGATTTTAACCATGAATTATCAAGTTCTGCAGTCTGCATTGATATAGAAAGGGAATCATTACGGAGAGAGCTCTTTCCGCCTATAGAGCCCTTCAGTACTGGTGAGCTGAAGGTTTCAGATATTCATACAATTTACTGGGAGCAAAACGGCAATCCTAATGGCTATGTAAGACAATTCACTCAATCCTTTTGACGAGTGGACTTTTTATATGATATTTGGAATTTAAGTTAGTCTAACTGCACACTCTGTGCCTGCACATCGATATCTTATAGAGCTCATAACTTTTTGAAGACAGCCTGTTTTATTTGTTCATGGAGGTCCTGGAGGAGGGACAAACAGCCAGAATAGAACATTTTTTGATCCAACCTTTTATCGCATTGTGCTTTTTGATCAGGTCTTAAGCATTTTTTCTACCAGTATACATAACTATCTTTCCATCATCTTGTGAAAATTAATGCCTTTTTGCATTCACAGCGAGGAGCAGGAAAGAGCACTCCACATGCATGCCTAGAGGAGAATACAACATGGGAGTTGGTGCAAGATATAGAGAAACTTCGTGAGCACCTGGATATAGAGGAATGGCTGGTATTTGTCACTTATCACACTCCTTTCTTGCATTAGCAATGTGACAAAAGCAAGTAATTGGTCTTCTATCTGGCTACAGGTATTTGGAGGGTCATGGGGTAGCACCTTATCTTTAGCATACTCTCAGTTGCATCCCAAACATGTGAGTTACTTTAACTTATGTTTTTGAAGTCTGAAGCAAATCTTTCTGGCTTCTCTTCTCTGTATGGCATGTATGGTGTGATTTAAATGTATAGGTCCTTTTGCAATCTGTTTGTCTCAATCAATACTATTTTTCTACGTATGCCAAACATTTGTACAACTCTTGTTATTATGCCAGTAAAATCTGTACCATCGGCCATGCTTCTGCAGGTATCTGGTCTTGTTCTTCGAGGCATATTTTTGTTAAGAGAAAAAGAAATCAAATGGTTTTATGAAGGTGGTGCTTCTGCATTGTTTCCAGATGGTAAGAAAAAAGAATTTATGATTGGTCTGTGGACCATGACTGTCGTTATTTGACTCGCTAAGTTAGGTCATTTGATTATAAAACAAATATTCTTTCAACTTTTTTGCAAGTTTAATTGGCACTTTGGGTATATAGAGATTAGGACAGGAATACTTCTGTGCTGCAACTTGAAGAATGAAATCAGGGATGTGCCTAACAAGGTTCACATACGAAAACCAGAGACATTTTCCCCAGCAATGCAAAGGGATTCCATGTGCAGGACCTTGGATTTGGCAGCTCAGATCTTGTGATCACTGTTCACATTTACTATTGTACAGAATCTGTCTGTATTCTACCTATTGAATGAATTCTATAGATCAAGGTTTTTTTTTTTTAACTTTTATTTTTATTTTTATTTTTTTAATAGAGTACAAGAATTTGAAATGTCCAGTGAGTGGGACTTGAACCCAGGCACTCTGCCTCAGGGCGTTCAAGGCATTATGCTACACCACACCCGTTTGGACTCTATAGATCAAGTATTGGTTGGATATGACTATGAAATTGTTCTCAGAATTAGGAGATCGAGGAATGGCTGATAGCTAATGAATGTGTAATATTGTAGTTGCATGCTGTATAGTATAAGACCCAAAAGACAAGCAACCTGTAATTAAGGGCAGATAGAGGCCTGAATAACCTGTGTGATGCTTAATTTTAAGAAGCACCTGTAATTTTTCAGCATGGGAGAAGTTTCGAGATTTCATTCCAGAAGAGGAACGGGGAAGCCTTGTTGCTGCATACCATAAAAGGTTACAGAGCGATGATCAAGCTGTACAGGTATCACATCTAAGCTGTGAATATTTCGCCAGTAATATTGTGTGAAATCTTTATATTTGTGTGCAATGTTTTTTTTGGTAGTTGGAAGCGTCTAAAAGATGGACTGCTTGGGAGATGATCACATCTTGTCTTCTTCCGAATCAGGATGCATTAAAGAGAGGAAGTGATGAAAAATTTTGTTTGGTATGCAAATTTTATGTTGAATATGTGTTGGTTGAAGAGCCTCAACACGTATTTAGTTTTTGTATGTGACCATATGATTCATGAAACCTATGAAGTATGCATTTTTCCAAGGATTTGCTTTTACAAGGGCTGTTATGTTCAGTTTCCAACAGACGAAGAAATAAATCAAGGTTCGAGAATTTCAATGCATGTGTGTGTAAAAAATTCCTTAAGATAAAAAGGTTATTATTGTAATTTGCATCTCCTTAAATAGAGCTCTTACAAACAAGACATTCTGAAGAAGGGCAAGTGATAGTTTCTTGACCTAGATGGAGAAAAAGACAGTGCCTGATATCATGGAGGACAAGGATCCTTCTGTACTGTACAACTAAGGAGAGGTACATTTGCCCCTGTAACTTTCTGCGTAAATTACCTCTTTCTTAATTTGTGGTTTTCCTTGTGAGAACCAGTCTCCAAAGGATATTAGGTTAGAGCAAGAAGATGTAAGGAATTATTTCAGGTTTACATATCAATACCTTCTATCATCATTATGAATTTGTTTAACTGAGACCACTTTGATGTCTTTTCTTTTTGAGTGCATGTGTCTTGCAGCTTCTTCTGTACAAATTTTATTGAATATTTGACTAGTCTTTATGATTATGAGATGAGAGCTTGTGATTCAGGATATTCCAAGTGCATTCTTGAAGGGCTTGTAGGAGCCTTGAGCATGTGGGTCTGATTCTAGGGATATCGTGGTTTTTTTATAAGATAGACTGTATGCCTATGAATGCATAATTTTTTACTGGGTGGTGTATCCTATGTGATTGAGGTGTTCCCCTCGAGATTACTGATGGATGCTACAATATGAATCTGATTTCAGTCAGTGAATTGAAAGCATTGTGTGACGTGTCATGATCCTGATGTTTGTATCATTTGTGCTTTGTGTGGTGTTTTTAATTTGATTTTAATTTTTTTTTAAAATTATTATTATTATTTTGTTTTTGTTTTTTTCTGTTTTTTTGTTTTGTGTTTGTTTCTTTTTTTTTTTTCATGTTATTGTGGGTTTTCATGTGGTGGCAATGATTTGTTTGGAGTGCTTGGTATGCTTGGATTATCTGATATCCATGTTGTTAGATAGAAAAATAATCACATATCTGTAATGGACAAAGAGAGAGCCCTCAAATAAGGGCATCAGAATCAAAAAGCCCCAAAATTGAAAAATCACTTCCACCCTATGAAAGGTTGATAGCTGGGTCAAAAATATGAAAAATCCATTTCCCCACATAACCTGACATAGAAGTGGACATTGATAGATAACAGAAACAAAAGAATGTGAGTCTAACAAGCCTCGGCTAATAGCTTCAAAAATTTCAGGAAGCATATTTAACTTCCATGGTTTCAATAGCAAGTTTATTTTCCGCTTTGAGGCAACTTCATTGATGGAGTCCTTCTTGAAGCAAGATTTTTCATTGTGATTTATGCCTCCACAAAACTTGTATGGATGCAACTTGGAGCACACAAAATCATTGTAGTTTGTCTTTCCTTAGTATTTACACTTTTTGTTTGTCTTTATTATCTTCTCCTTTGTTGCCAAGGAAGTGCCAAGGAAACTTCAAAGTGGTTCCTCACCTTGCTGAATTGAAGCTATAATTTTTTCGAGAGGAAGATCAAGAAGATTTTGCAAAACCAATGTATCATATGTAGAAGTAAGACTCTTAGAACAGCCATAGCAGTTTCTTTGGGAACAAGAGCACCAAGAGAAGCCAATTGTGATATGTGGCTTAAAACTTGATAAGCAAGGATATTTGGGACCTCATGGTTCTAACTCTGAAAATTCTTTCAAGCTTAATACAAGATTTAGTTGCAAATCTGGCTAAAGCCGTATCATGAATATATTCATCACTCAAGCTTAAGTCAATGATAGACAAAGTTCTTTCATTTTGCTTAGAAATAGGAGGTCCTTGTTGAGAGGTTGAAGCCCGTTTTTGACCAAAAGAAGTCTTGATTGTAAAAATTTATCCTCTTCACTTTCATGTCTTTCTATGTCACAACAGATTACATCCCAAAGATTTTGATTCATCAAGATGTAGTTTATTTTAGTCTTCCATATATGCAATCAATTGCAATTTGCCTCGGAATTTCTTTGTAGCATTAATTCTAGGATTTACCATATCTTCAAGATCACCCCTTTTGTACGTGATAATAGGAGTTTTGTTATAAAGTAGCTTGATCAAGGCCCAAGTTATGATTACGTTAGGATCTTTTGGACTATTAGACAAGCTAAGAGCTTAGCCTACCGATTAAGTTTCATGGATGGGAAGGAGGAGGTCTTGTTGGAAGAGAGGTAGGCCCAAAAATATAGGTTCACAAGATCTTCCCAACACTAGAATACCATGCACACATAAACACCTTGAACCAAATAAGATAGATGAATTAAGATAAAGAGTAGAGTAGAGATACAAAATAAAATGAGTTACTAAATTGCTACTCGAAAATAATAAATTGATGGAAAAATAACTATGCAATGTGTGTATTGTTGGTTTTTGGCCCATAATTCGTATAGAGACATAGAGAAAATAGAGACAAGATGGAGAATAAAGAGCACATGAGAGAGATGTAATAAAAGAGCACATGAGAGAGATGTAATAAAGAGCACATGAGAGAGATGTAAGGAGCAAAGCTCCAAATATAGTCATTAGATTCTATAATTGAAGTTAGAAGATAGCATAGAAGATATACAAGATGAATACAAGCTATCCAATAACTCTAATAACCTTGACGGCTAAAGATGATCTCCTCCAAATGTAAATATGCTTCAAGCTGCCACACGCCTCGTAGATGATGAAGAAAACAAAACTCCACCCTAGTGGAAGGTTGCCCCTTTCAAACATTTTCTAGTAATCCCTTCCTAACTTTGACACTAGGAGAATATGCTAGGTAGTTATATTTGTTATTTGTAGTAGTATTTGTTTTAGATACCTTTTTCACATATCATGCAAAGTATCCTACAAGCACACACAAGGGCCTTTGTCATGAAGAACTCCTTTCAAACACACATCACCAAGAGAAGTCACACATCCCCCACTCTTCTCAACCAAGTACTACTTGAAGGGATAGTGTCTTGATATCTAACTGAAATACATTCCAACTAAAAACTGAAGCCAGAGAGAACTATTCTGACTATGATCATTCTAGATGTACATGCAAATTTTTCATCGTAGTCAATATCTTTCTTTTGTGCATGACCTTTAACTAAGCTTGTTGACTTTTTTAGAGGTCTTTATTTAGAAAGAATCTTTATTAAAGTCTGCACCTACTCTAGGGCACTGATGACATGAGTAGGGATTGCATAGCTATTTGTTCCTTTTGATACTTTTTGTTTTGGATAGACATAGAAGTTGAAGATGCACTTTTTGTTTTGTATTTGCTTTTGTTTTAAATTTGCATTTTTATATAAATTTTTGTATTTATATTCATTATTATTATTATTTAAATTTGTGTTTTCTTTTTCAGTATATATATATTTTTTAGATTTAAATATTGATTATTATTTTATAGAGTGGTTCATTTTGTTTTGGTTTTCTTTCTTGTTTGTATTTTTGATGTCTTATATTGACCTTATTTTTGTGTAGCCTTTTGCTTTTGTTTGTTGTTTTTACATGTATGTGTTTGTGTTCTCTATCTTGGGTTTGTAAGTTTGGATAACTCTCAACTTATGAAGGTATATATATATATATATATATATATATATATATATATATATATATATATATATATATATATATATATATATATATATATATATATATATATATATATATATATATATATATATATATATGTATGTGACCTTTAACTACCAATCTGGCTTTTTACTTGTCAATGGTACCATCTGCGTTTCTTTTGATCTTGAAGATCCACTTAACACCAATTGCTTTCTTATTTTTCGGTAACTCACAAAGCTTTCATGTTTGATTCTTATGTATAAAATCAATTTCCTCTTGCGTTGCTTTCTTCCAAATAGGACTTTATAAAGCATCTTTGGCACTACCGGGCTCATCTTCAAAGGAAGTTAGTGCAAAATATTATTAATCTCAAAATGTTCTACATAATTTACCTGATTTGCATGATCTTTTTCTTTTCTTGTCGGACTTCTTGTCCTACTTGATTTGAAGTTTTCTATCCCACTATCTTCTTGGTGCAACATCTTCTTCTTCTCTTTCTTCTACAACTCTTGAGGGTTCTCTAACTTCGTAAGTTGGTATGTCAAGATGTGGTGTACGAAAAGATGGAGATGATGAAGAAGATGGTGGTGGTGTAGGAGCAACAACTTTCTCTTTACCTCTATCAACCGAAATCTTTGGGGCTTGAGAAGGTTGATCACCCCCTTTTTACCGCTGAGTGTAAGCATCTAAATTTGACTTGAAAAATGCATAATCATCTTTCTTAATAAAGTCTGGAATTTTCGCATGTTTATCATAAATCTGACTTTTTCCAACATAAGCATTGCGAGAGAGTAGGATATCACTTGTTTCTGGTACATAGAATCTATATCCTTTACTTACAATAGCATAAACAAAGAATATTGCTTTGATGGCTTTGACATCTAGCTTACCACAATCCTTCTTCTCAATGTGAACATAAGCTTGAGATCGTAAAACTTTACAGTAACTCAAATTTGGCTTCTTACCGAATACGCTGCATAAGGTGTGATGACCTTTAAAGCATTTGTGGAAGACCTATTAAGAATGTGGTCGATTGTATGTGTTTCATCAAACCAAAACTTAAGTGAAAGTTTCTTAGAAGACATCATACTATGCATCATTTCAACAAGTGTCCTATTCTTTTTCTCTGAAACACCATTCTGTTCTAGAGTGTAAGCAATAGTGAATTGATGAGAGATTCCTTTGTGTTCAAGAAAAGACTTGAAGTCTATTGACAAATTCTCTCTTACTCTATCACTTCACAAAATCAAAATTTTAGATTGACTTGCATTTTCAACCATAGCTAAAAACTTTTTGAATGTAGGAAAATTTTTTCATATTGTTCTTAGACCATAAACCCAATAATATCTAGACAATCATCAATAAATGTTATGAAATATCTAAATCCCCAAATATAATATGCTCTCATATGTCCATTAACATATGAATGTGTGGTCTATAATTTTCTTGTAGCTATGGTGTATCCATGCTTCTTAAATGGTACCTTGTGAAGCTTTCTCTCAAGACATTCTTCACATGATTATGCATCATTTGGTACGGCAAAAGTGGGTAGACTCTCCATCATACCTTGATCTTTGATGTGCTTAAGAACTCTGTAACTGACATAGCCAAATCTAGCATGCCATAACTTCATATTCTCTTTAGGTGTAGTAGACCTAGCAACATTAGCATGATTAATTTTGGACAAAACAAACATTCCACTTCTGTTTTCACCATGTAAAAGACAATGATTCTCATTAGGTGTGAGGATCTAACATGAATCTTTCTTAAAAATGACTTTATAGCCATCTGCTAAGAAATTAGAAATGGATAATAGATTCTTCTTCATTTCTCGAACATAAAGAACATTAGAAACTGTGAAATTTCCACCTACGCATGACTTTAAGTTAACTTCTCCAACACCTACAACATTTAGATGATGACGATGACCATCTGCTATGGTCACTCTTCTACTTGTAGAGTTAGTGAGGGTAGAAATACTTATATGCGACTTGTCATATGCTTAGTACCTCCAAAATAATATCCAAGGATTTTTAGAAACTACATTTAGTGTTGTTGATCAAAAGCTATTTGTTCCATATGGACACATACATATGATTTTTCATTTGAAGACTTAGGTTTTGAACCATCTTCAATATTATTATCGGATGATCTTTTCTTCTTATTAATTAATAATTATCCTCTTTTTGTATTCGGTTATAAAATGACATGGTTTCTTCCAATAATGGCAAATACCTCTCTTTGAGGTGGATGTAGTGGAAGTAGACTTCTCCGAGACACACAGAGAGAGAGAGAGAGAGAGAGAGAGAGAGAGAGAGAGAGAGAGAGAGAGAGAGAGAGAGAGAGAGAGAGAGAGAGAGAGAGAGAGAGAGAGAGAGAGAGAGAGGGAGAGGGAGAGGGAGAGGGAGAGGGAGAGGGAGAGGGAGAGGGAGAGGGAGAGGGAGAGGGAGAGGGAGAGGGAGAGGGAGAGGGAGAGGGAGAGGGAGAGGGAGAGGGAGAGGGAGAGGGAGAGGGAGAGGGAGAGGGAGAGGGAGAGGGAGAGGGAGAGGGAGAGGGAGAGGGAGAGGGAGAGGGAGAGGGAGAGGGAGAGGGAGAGGGAGAGGGAGAGGGAGAGGGAGAGGGAGAGGGAGAGGGAGAGGGAGAGGGAGAGGGAGAGGGAGAGGGAGAGGGAGAGGGAGAGGGAGAGGGAGAGGGAGAGGGGGAGGGGGAGGAAGGGAGGGAGGGAGGAGGGGAGGGGGAGGGAGGGAGGGAGGGGGAGGGGGAGGGAGGGGGGGAGAGAGAGGGAGGGGGGGGGGAGAGAGAGGGAGGGAGAGAGAGAGAGAGGGGGGGGGGGGAGGGAGGGAGAGAGAGAGAGAGAGGGAGGGAGAGAGAGAGAGGGAGGGAGGGAGAGAGAGAGAGAGGGAGGGAGGGAGGGAGGGAGGGGGGGAGAGAGAGAGAGAGAGAGAGAGAGAGAGAGAGAGAGAGAGAGAGAGAGAGAGAGAGAGAGAGAGAGAGAGAGAGAGAGAGAGAGAGAGAGAGAGAGAGAGAGAGAGAGAGAGAGAGAGAGAGAGAGAGAGAGAGAGAGAGAGAGAGAGAGAGAGAGAGAGAGAGAGAGAGAGAGAGAGAGAGAGAGAGAGAGAGAGAGAGAGAGAGAGAGAGGGGGGGGGAGGGGGAGGGGGAGGGGGAGGGGGAGGAAGGGAGGAAGGGAGGGAGGGGGAGGGGGAGGGAGGGAGGAGGGGAGGGGGAGGGAGGGAGGGAGGGGGAGGGAGGGGGGAAGAAGAAGAAGAAGAAGAAGAATAATAAGAAGAAGAAGAAGAAGAAGAAGAAGAAGAAGAAGAAGAAGAAGAAGAAGAAGAAGAAGAAGAAGAAGAAGAAGAAGAAGAAGAAGAAGAAGAAGAAGAAGAAGAAGAAGAAGAAGAAGAAGAAGAAGAAGAAGAAGAAACATTTTAACGTCTATTAGAGGCCAAAATCGGCCTATGAGACAAAACATATACATGAGTATGATCCAATCCACTGTGATCCCAAAAGGAAAATAAAGTGTGGGTACAAATCATAATATAAAAGAAGTGGATAATAGCTAGCATCAAGGGTATGGGGTGCTATGGGTATGCACTCTATATGCTCAATAGGTGATGTACAAATATGATATGCATAGGGAGGGGAGGCTCAGTGGTGTCATAACGCTCTAAGTGCCTGGAGTGGGTGTAGGATATAGTGCATCGCTGGGTAAGGCATCGTGGCGATCCTCAAAATGCTCTGCACATCGAGATTGACAGGGGTGCGCCGCTGACGTCTCTGTATCTCCATGTCATGGCGTGCGTGAATCGCCTGAATCTCTCTCTGGTGAGGACGGGCTCTCCGGAGTGGGGGTCTCGGTCGTCGACGCTGTCGTCTAAGCTCCTCTGCTCTCTGTAATGTGACACCCTGCGTCGAGATAGGTCCTCGGGTGGCTGTGGGTGTGAAAAAATCTGTAATAGAAGTCTGGGGGGCCAAATGTAGCTCGAGAAGTGATGCACGGCGGCGCTCGAGCTCTACTAGGAAGCGACCTAGAGGGCGCTGGTCCTCTATCTCCAACAAAGCCCTGATCTCTCTGGGCCCCCTGAAGAACTGTGGGTAGCGGTCTTTGATGTCCTCGTATGCCTGGCATCTACATGTGTAGTGCTCCTCGTCCTCCACCTCCTCTCGGCATATCCTGCATAATCTCTCGTCCCTGGGGGTATGTGTCGCTCGTCCAACCTCAATCTCGAGCTGGTGTGATGATACTCTGAGCTGCCCAATGGCCACTCTCTCTGCTGGAGCCATGTATGTATCCATGTATCGTGGTCTCTGGATGAAACCATCCGCTGTCACAGTCAAAAAGTGCTCTCTGTAGTGTTGCCTCTTTGTGGGAAGAGGCTCCCGTGGTGCTATCCATGTCTCCCTGACGTGTATCTGTAGTAGGTCCCGACGGATGATCTTGTTCCTCTCCGAACGAGAGAGGGTAATGTAGGGGGAAGAGAGGTCATACTGAAAAGGGGGGAGATCGGTAATGCTCATGCCATGGTCTGCTAACCATCGGTACGTCTCTGCATACCATACTCTCTCATGCCCTGTCTCTGCCAAATGTCTAGAGCTCTCAAATGCAAGCCTGGTGAGTCGGCTCGTGGGGAGCTCTCTGACCCTCAGAATAAAGGTCACCAGCTGAAAGAGGGCCTCCACTAGCATCGGTGGCATGCCAAGCTCAGCTCGTATAATGTCGTGTGGAACGGAGGGTTTGCTCCGGAGCAAGCGTGAGATCATGGTGACATGGGGCCTCTCAATCCGCGTCCACATTGCCTCCGTGATCCCTGGTGCCCATACTGCCGCTGCGTACATCAATTTGGGTGTCACTAGAGTATCAAAGAGCCACCCCTTAGTCCGGGGCTCCTGAAAATGTGCCTGAAAGCAGCGTGTCTCCAATCCTGCAAGTGCCGCGTAGCCTCGCGTAAATCTCTCTCTCGCTGCCTGTGCCATGGAGAATACCCCTCTGCTGCTCGAGAAGGTGATACCTAAGTAGACATAGGAGTCCACTACCTCTCTCTGTCCTCGAGCTTCGGTGAAAGAGGCGCGATGGCGTACTATCCTCGAGGTATGGAAGATCATGACCTTGGTCTTGCCAAGGTTCACTGTGAGTCCTCTCTCCATGCAGAAGGTATCGAGCGCCTGTAAATGTGATTGTAGCCCCTCTTGTGACTCTGAAAGCAGGACAATGTCATCAACATATAATAATGTGTACTGATGTACCTCCGAGGTCTTATAGTCCGTGATCTCGTCGATGTAGAGACCAAAGAGAGTGGGTGAGAGAGGGAAACCTTGTTTCACACCAATGGTGCTAACAAGGCTGTCTAATAGGCCGCCGGGGCAGTGCACCCTGCCTGTGACTCGTGCATACAAAGCATGGATGGCCCATAGCATGTCTGATGGTATCTGTAACTCTTGGAGTCTCCGTAGTAGTCTCTCTCGAGGGACCATGTCAAAGGCTTTGCGGAAATCCACAAAGCAACATTATAGTCTCCGCTTCCTCGCCTTCGCGCTCTCAATCAAGCAACGAAGTATGAAGATATGGTCGATAGTGGAAAAAGTGAGACGGAAGCCTGCTTGATGGGGTGCTTTGATCCGAGCTCCCTCAGCGTGTGTAATGAGCTTTGCCTCTAGTATTGCCCCATAGATCTTGGCCAGGTGAGAGAGAAAGAGAGAGAGAGAGAGAGAGAGAGAGAGAGAGAGAGAGAGAGAGAGAGAGAGAGAGAGAGAGAGAGAGAGAGAGAGAGAGAGAGAGAGAGAGAGAGAGAGAGAGAGAGAGAGAGAGAGAGAGAGAGAGAGAGAGAGAGAGAGAGAGAGAGAGAGAGAGAGAGAGAGAGAGAGAGTTTTTACGTCTATTAGGAGGCCGAAATCGGCCTATGAGACAAATTGATGTACATGGGTGTATCTTCTGTCAATCAGAATAGAAAAAAGTGCTGAAAAAACTGGTAAAGCTGATATAGATCTCCTTAGTGTGCATGTGGAGATACCCATGGAAGTGGGGGGTGTATGGACTGCGAGGTCTATGATAATCTATATGCAAAAGGGTAGTACAACAAGCATGGAAATGCATCTGAAACGACTAACTAGCTCCATCTTGCGCTAGTGGGCGGGTGTAAGATGTGATACATAGGTGGAGGTGGAGTCAGGGCCACTCTCATGGCTGCAACGGGGTCAGCCATCATCCAGGATCGTCTCTCCTCCATGGCGTGGTGGTCACGGGCCTGGATCTCTGCAATCTAGTGTCGGTGAAGTCTCAGGGCCCAATATCCTACATCACGGGGTCGTCTCCTAGCTCGAGAGGTCTTAGCTTGCTGAAGGGTCACCCCTCTCAGTGTGTGAGCTGAGCGGGCGAGGGCTGTTGCATGTCGTGGAATAAAGAAGTCAGTGAGCTGACTCTGTCTCCCTCCTGTATGGGCTGCTACAGTAGGCTGGAGTAGGGAATCTCTGTGACTCTGTATCTCTACTAAGAATCGCCCGAGCTGTCGCTTGTCTCTAGAGTCCATGATCTCTTGGAGGGTGGACTGCCCTGTAAACAGAGTCTCGTATCTGCCTTTGATGTCATCATATGCGCTACATCTGCATACAAACTGCTCCTCATCCTCCATCTCTACTCTGCATACCCTGCATATGCGCACCTCTCTTGGAATGTCTGCCGCTCTGCCCATCTCAATCTCTAGTCGGTGCGATGAGACTCTCAACTCGCCAATCGCTACCCTCGAGCTATGAGGCATGTAAGTATCCATGTAGCGTGGTCGTTGGATAAAACCGTCCGCTAGTATGTCTAAGAACTGGTCTCGGTAGTGTGATAGTCTTGATCCATGTGTGGTGTGTGCCATGTCTGACTAATGTAGAGTTGCCAGAGATCCTGTCTGAGCACAACATTCCTCTCACGATGAGAGAGGTGGATGTGGGGTGAGTCTCGGGCATACTGAAAAGGAGGCAATCTGTCCATATCAAGTCTATGACTATCAAACCAGACTCTAACCTGAGTGTACTAAGCTCTCTCATCCAAACTCTGATATTTGTATAGATGCCTCAAAAGCTCTGTGTGTGAGTCTGTCTGCAGGGAGCTCCCTCATCCTATGAATAAACCTGGAATAGTGCATCTACTACCATGGGTGGTGCAGCTAGCTCTTCCCTGATGATGTCATGTGTCACTGACTGTTACCTGCAAAATAGTCGCGAGATCATACGTACCTGTGCCCTCTCGATCGCACTCCACTGTGTGGCCTCTCGATCGCACTCCACTGGGTGACTGTGAGGACCGGGGCCCAAACTGTCGCAGCATACATCATAGCTGGTCTGACTAGTGTGTCAAATAGCCACCCCTTCGTGCGAGGCTCCTGGAAGTGTGCCTGGTGACATCTTCGCTCTAACATGGCTAAAGCTGCATATCCTCGTGTGAGTCTATCGGTGGCTGCCTGTCGCATGCTCATTTTTAGGGCACATGTATATAAGTCAAATTGTGACAAATTGTAAAGACTTTTGGCCATAGTGAGAATCAAGAGCACAGAATTTCGAATTTGTGTCTTTTCCTCTCTATATCTTCTTCTTTGTGAACTTGTATGCATGTGTGTTGCTTGAAAAGAGTGTTAGGCAGTGTTGTCTATCCATGAAAGTGTTTGTTTGTTGTAGTTAAGGTGTGTGTGAAGTGTAGGAAGTGTTGAAGTGTAAGAAATCATTCCCGTGACTCAGTATTTTGCTCATAACTTGAAGTAGAAGTGTCAGAATTGAGTGAAAATACCAGCATTGGATGCGTCTTCTCGAGAGCTTCGAAATGCATATGCTATTTCCTATATTCGGAGTTCGGAGATGAGAGAAAAGCTCAATTTACTGTTGGCTGCTGCAACAAGTATCGCGACACCATGACTGACAGTTGAAGCTTGTTTGGTTTAGTTTTTGCCTTGTTTGCACTCTTTGGGAAACTCATGTGCGTTGATCGTCATTTGAATGCATGTCTTCATACACTCGGCTAGGTTTTGATACTCATCGGATTGATAAATAAAGCGTGAATCCCCACTATATGTACTTGAGGGGGATTGAGGTATAGTCTCTTTCTCCACAAGTGCCTAAGTTGGAACTTAGGTACACACGTTTTTTGGCGCCGTTGCCGGGGAATGTCGAATCAAACCGAGGCATTCGTGTGATGGTTAGTAGCTTTTTGCATTGAAGTGAGTGGAGGAGTGGTGATTTTCTCTTCTTTGGTAAGTCATATTCATCCGCACTTACTACTTCTCACTCTTGAAGTGTGTGTAGTGAGTTATTAGTTTAGGGAAGTGAGTGGAGTGAGTAGGGTAGGAGGAGGAAGGGAGTAGGTTAGGAAGCTAGAGTAGTTATTAATCTGAGTCTTGTTGAGTCTTTGTAGATAGGAGACCTTTTCAAAAGAGTATAAAAACCAAAAAAATGTCATTTTTCAAGTCACTTGTCTCTAGAACAAGTATCGTGAGAAGCTGCTCTCGAGTATCGTGAGCGAAGATCCGGGCTTTTTGAGCTGCGCAGAGCGAGTCAGAGTGGTTAGGGAGTTGAGAAAGAGTTCCCAAGGTAAACACATTCATCATTCTCTCATCACAGTCACATAAATTAAGCATTTCAGAGAAACGATCTGCGGTAAGTATCGCGAAAGTCATCCAGGGGTGAGAAAAGTTTATTTCTGTGATACAGTTGGTGAGGAGAGGGTAGAAGAGCTTGAGAAACACATATATTTATTTTAAATTCAAAACACTCTTGCAAAAAACTGAAAAAGTGTCAAGTATTGTGTTCTCCCGCGGTCGAGTATCGTGATAGCTGAGTATCGTGATTTCTTGTGGTTGAGTATCGCGATACCTGACCTTGTTGAGTGTCGTGTATCGTTGAACTCTCTTCGTGATACCTGTCAAGTGTCGGGTATTGTTGAGTTTGGTTTGACGATACATGTCAAGTATCGAGTATCGTTGAGAATTTCTCACGATACTTGTCGGATATCGCACATCGTGTATCGTGGAATTCAGACCGTGATACTCGTTGAGTATCGTGTATCGTGAGTTTCGGATCGCGATACTTGTTGGATACCGTGTATCGCGGAGGCAACTTTCCCGATACCTGACGAATATCGAGTATCGTTTTGAACTTCCTCGCGATACTTGTTGTGTGTCGAGTATCGTGGACATATCCTCGTTGAATATCGTATATCGCGTATCGCAAAGATTTCTGATTTCGATACCTGTCAAGTATCGTGTATCGAGCCCTCAAGTATCGAGTATCGTGTTCTTGGAAGTATTGTGTATCGATTTTTGCAGATATCGTGTATCGTCCTGTTCACAGATCCAATATCGTGGCACCCTTCTAGTGTGTCAGATATCGAGTATCGTGGACTTGTTGGGGTCAAGTATCGTGATTTGAGGATTCTCATTGTCAGTCCTTTTCCAACCAAATTTTCTCTAGAATTCTGACCCTTAGTGAAGAACTCTAGAAGTTGGAGGTTGGCTAAGGCTAAACAGAACTTTAAAGTGAATGAACCTGAGATCTGGAAGAACCCTAGGAAGCCGAAGAAGTGTAATCTCTTCAGTGGGAAGTGTAGCCGAACCCCGTAGCCACTCACATTATTCTGAAAACCTCTAGTGAGTCAGAGGAAGAAATTCCCATGGCTTCCGAGGACATGCAGAATACAGTACCAATGATTGGCATGATGTCAATTATTGAGGGAGAATATCGGACATCCTTGGAATATGTGAACACTAACCAGAATGAGATACCTATCTACCTCGATGGTCTAAACCGATCCGTAGCCAGATTGAAGAAAGCTTCAGATGTGTACATAGTGCCTAGACCAGCAGTTAAGTATGCAGGAGGAATTTATATGGACAAGAGAGATATCCAGTATGTAGTTACATAACATCCTGAAAGTATCAACAAACACGGGGAAGAGATCATGCTCATAACCCTAATGCAGAGGGACATGAAGAACAAGTGACCACTTCTAGAGGGAGATCTACTTTGGAGAGGAGACCAAGTTCCCCAAGATGACTCCTTGATGGATGTGTATTTGATCAATGGAATGGAGCATCTCCTTAGAGTCCACTCTTCATTATGGGAAGTAGCCCCTAACCCAGTTACTGTCTATGAGTTACAAGATCCTGAATTCCCCAACATCATCACATATTTGGACAAAAATCATAGGAGATACTGGCCTCTAACAGAGTTAGAAAGAGCGGGGTTGAGTATCAGAACATTCCGGTGTTCCCTCCTAGGGATCAAGCTACTACTTCTCAGAACCCTCAAGGAACCTTTCAAGTTAATTCATATAAACAGTCTGGTCAAACACAACAAACACAAATCCCGGTGAGACCCCATGTGCAGTTTGCTATGCCTGCAAATAATCCGAACTATCGGCCTCAGCCACCTGTTGACCCAAGGAATAGAATCCCTGTTCCAAATAGACCACATGTGATAAGAGGACCTCGTATACCGATAGGAAGACCAGTTTTCTCTGTGATGCCTAGACCACCTGAAGCAGGAAGAAGATTAAGGCCTATCCAAGTCGCCAAATGCATGAGAAACCATTATGATGGCTCTAGTGAACCTTACAATCATATAGCGGAATTCAAGCAAGTAATCAGAGCTGAACAAGTGGAAGATTTTTTGATCCAATATGAATCCTTTGGTCTAACTTTGACAGACACAGCTTTAGCTTGGTTCCAGCCATTAGATCCTAATAATTTTAAAAACATGGAGCAAGTCTACCAAGAAATGATTGAGGAATTCACTAAATCTGGGATAAAAAACAACTCGTCATCATTGATCCATAGTTTTAAGCAAGCTCCTACAGAATCAGTGAGATTGGATGCAAGAAGATTCAAACAATATGTGGATAGATGCCCAGTTGAAGAAAGACCCAATCAAAACAAGATGGTGTCATTGTTTTTGGAAGGGTTAGTGAATGGATCATTAAGATCATTAGTATATGCGAAAAGAGTTCAAACTTTGCAAGAGTGTATGAAAGAATGTATCGACCTAGAAGACAATCTAGCAGAAGACTTGAAAATACCTCAATGTAGTGTAAAAAGTGAAGATTCCATCAGCAGCACATCAAACCCTAAGAACAATGCTGAGGAAATTGCTGACTTAGTAGCAAAGAAACTTAATGTTCAAGGACAGAGGAACTACCCTAATAACCCCATGCGAGTACCCATGCTTAGAAGATGTATGCAGTGTGGAGGTGATCATCCTTCTCATTTGTGCACTAGGGGAGTAGTCCCACCACCTGCCTATGCAAACAATAGACCACCTATTCCGGGGCCTCTACAATATTGCAGCATAGAACAAAAAAACACAAACCACAGTACAAAAAACTGTCCTTACAATCGACAATCAAGACCAGTACAACCGCTCATGAGACCTTATGGATACCCTCAGAGAGATCTAGAAGGAGAAGCCTTCAGATATCCCACATATGAGCAGGAGGCACCAACACCAAGACCTTATGCCTATCAAAGTTACACTCAACCACAACGAGTGTTAGGACAACAACCGCCCCATCCTCAAAATGTTGTCCCAGTAAAAATAGCCAAACCTGAAGAAAATCTAGAAAGAGCAATAGTTCCAGCCACACCGTTGACTAGTAACGAACCATATGACTCATCTTATGACCATAGTCAAGGAAATTATTCTGCTTATGAGAGCTCTATAATAGAATATGGGCAAATGTACGAACCATATGCATATGGCATGGAAGTACCAGATAGTTCCTATGGATATGAGCAGGATTATGTGTCATTGATGTATACTGCTCCCAGAGCACCCATACCCCCCACCTATGAACAGACCGCCTGTACCTAGAGGACCATGTTATAGATGCGGAGGTGATCAATATATCAGAGAATGTACACTACCAAACCCACCACCACCACTGCGAGTTTGGGAAGGATACTGTAGTGATTGTGGTAAAGAACATCTTTTCAGAGATTGCCCCAAAAATCTTAACAAAGTTAACTCGAACGTGCAGATTAATGTGATAGAAGTGATAGAGTGATCAGGGAGTGATAAGGAGTACACCGTGCCATTGAAAGCAATAACAAGAGCTAAAGCTAGAGAGATACCAGAAAAAATGGGGAAGAATGATCAAAGTGACACAGAGGTGAATACACCCACACCACAAAGAGTTGAAGACTCAAAAGAGCCTGAAAAAATTATTACAAGTAAACGAACTCAGAGATGGAAGAATCGTAGAGATAGGATAAAGGAAAAGAAATTACACCAACAGATGGAGAAGGAAAAAAACGAAGAAGATCAAAAAGAGAAACAGAAACTTGTAGAAGAAAGAAACTTGTAGAAGAAAATAAAAAGGGAAAGTATAAAAAAGAAGAGGTAGGATGAGTTTTAGCAGATCCCATGCCAGAAGAGTTAGCCATGTGGATTCAGGAGTACCAGGCACGAATCAGAGCAGGACCTATCATTGAACAACATGAAAAAGAATATCCTAGAGGTGACCTAGAGAAAGAAAGGTTGGAGATACGCAAAAAATTAATTGAAGCATCCCAACATACCTTAGAAAAACCTGTTTTTCAACCACCCAATTCACGAATTCCCGAAAAAGAATTCCAAGAGAGTGTCATCCTTAATGACCCTGAGAAAACCAAAGAAGGTGAGATACATAATGAAAATCACTGTGAGGATAAAAGGGAAGGATCCATTGTCCCCGAAGTAGACGGAGAATGGTCTAAAGACTTGTGGGAAAGAGTCCAAGAAGACCGATGGAAGAAAGTGGAAGGAATAGAACCACCCTTTGAGGAGCTAGAAGCAGAAGGTGAAATTGAAGACTCCATACCTGAACTGAATTCAGAAGAATTAATACAAATTGATCCAAGTGACAAAGAAAATGACAGTGTAAAGGTTTTGCCAAATTACACAGGAGAATACGAACATAATTCAGAATTATACCGCATTCCCTCAATGAGAAAAAAAGAACAGAACCCATCAGTCCAAACATCGGACATCATACAACACCTTAAAAAGTTAAAAATCCCTTGCACTCTAACATTGGAAGAACTGTTGAAGGTCAAACCGCATTTGAAGGAGAAGCTGACTAGTCAGTTGAAGATCAAGGCAAAAGAGACGGAGATGCCTGATGAAGTGGCCACAGTCAAAGTCCCAGTCGATAAGGTTGGAGATTTTAGTGAGGGAGATGAAGGAAATACATGTTTGCCAATTACTTATAGGGGTTACACTATTAAAGCTATCTTGGATTCTGGAGCTGGAGTAGGAATCGCTACAAAAGAAATATGGAAAAAATGGGGAAAACCGGCTCTAAGACCAAGGCGCATGAAGATACAAATGGCGGACAGACACACTGAACGACCCTTGGGATTATTGGAAAGAGTAATTTTTACCACATGCGGAGTTGAATTCGAGCACACCTTAGCGATATGTCAATTTGAAAGGGCTAGCAATTATGAGATGATACTTGGAAGAACCTTCATGAGACAGCTAAAGGTAGTGCAAGATTGGGGAAAAGATGCAGTATACTTAGAGCATGAGGGAACCACGACAAGAATAAATCTCCACACATATACGTATCAAGATGTGCCCCCATTGGAGTGGAATCAGATTCATAAGGAGGAAGATGATCAGTCGATTCACAGTATGGGTTCAAGCGACCAATCTTGGATGAACGAAGACACTCATCTATGGATATGTCAAACTGCGAAAAAAGAAGAGAATAGAAGGAAAGGATGGAAGCAAAGACAAGGAGTAGCTAGGTCTATACAAGATCCAGCCTACATGCCTCAAATGTTCCTAGATGAAGAATTCGAGCCTCATGGTTGGATGGAGATTCTAGCCACTCTAGATGTGTGTGTAAATGAGGAAGTAATAACGATGAGGAATGCATTGATGAGGAAGGATGGAAGGAGGATTATGAGAGTATTGAAATGGAGCAAGAAGAAATGGAAATAGAAGGTGAAAATCAAGGAGTAAGTGTCATAGCTAATGAAATAAACCAAGAAAGGACACAGGAAGCAGGGCTTGAATTAGATAAAGAACAAGACGATGGAGAAAATAATCAAGAAGATCAATTTGAAGTGCCTGCCCACTTCAAAAAATACGAAGTAGAGGAGAGGAAAATTGCTATTCAAATGCCAAAACGAGACGCACAGCCAGGAATAACATATGACAATAAAGAGAAAACCAAGAAAATAGTAGTAAATTTAGAGGAAGGAGAAGAACGATGTACTTTTATAGGTCAAGATGTCTCAAAGGAAGAAGGGCAAGAGTTGATACGACTCATTCGAGAATATAGGGATGTCTTTGCTTTGACCTATAAGGATTTGAAAGGAGTAGATCTTTCTATATGTGCCCATAGAATCCCTATGACATCTGAAGCTAAACCTTCCAAACAAAGACCATACACATACAATGATGTTTACTCAGCAAAAATCAAGGAAGAGATCGATAAGTTGTTAGATGCTAGGTTCATTTACGAGATTGAACATACGGAATGGGTGTCACCTTTGGTGGTTGTACCGAAAAATAATGGTAAGTTAAGAGTATGCATCAACCTGAAAAAAGTAAATGCTGCCACCGTAAGAGATAGTTACCCATTACCCATCACGGATCATCTTTTGGAAAGAGTTGTAGGGAAGGAAGTTTACAGTTTTTTGGACGGCTTTTCGGGGTATAATCAGGTAGCCATCGCCCCTGAGGACCAACATAAAACAGCCTTTGCAACTGAATGGGGAGTATACGCCTTTAGGGTTATGCCTTTCGGCATAACCAATGCTCCGGCCACTTTCCAAAGGTTGATGTGCCATGTATTCAAGGAGTTTCTGAGAAAGAGTATGGAGGTATACGTGGATGATTTATGCACTTATTCAACTATATGATCAGAGCATATCCCGAAACTAGGAAGGATCTTTGCCAAATGTCGACAATATAGAGTATGCCTCAACCCAAAAAAATGTGTCTTCATGGTTCGACAAGGAAAGATATTAGGACATATTGTCTCTAGAAATGGAATTTCAACTGATGAAGACAAAATCAAAGTGATTCTGGATTTACCAAGACCAAAGACTTCTAAAGAAGTGCAAGCATTTATGGGACATTGCGGATACTAGTGAAGATTTATACATATGTATGCCGTAATTGCTAGACCTCTTTATGCATTATTGACTGAGTTTAATTGGACTGAAGAATGTGAAAAGGCCTTCAACGAATTAAAGAGTCGATTAAGTTCAGCCCCAATCCTTCGAGTACCTAATTGGAACAAACCATTTCACATTCACGTAGATGCTTCCAAGTTTGCCATTGGTTGCATCCTACGACTGAAAGAGAAGGCCTAGGAATGGTATACGCAGTGAAAAAGTTTCGACACTACTTATTGGCAAACAAATTCAAATTCTTCATTGATCATCAAGCTCTACTGTACTTAGTCAATAAGCCTTGTAATACGGGACGACTAGTACGATGGTTTCTATTGTTGATGGAATTTGATTTTGAAGTAGTAGTCAAGAAAGGAAATACCCACATTAGAGTAGATCACTTATCAAGAATGACACATGGAGAACCCCCCATAGGAGTACCAGATTATCTGCCTGACACGTACCTTTTTAATCTCGAAGTATGTCCCCAATGGGCAGAAAAGTTGATCCCTATACTCACGTATGGACCTAAACATGGGATCTCACCAAACCAGAGTCAAGATTTATGGAAGACGAAAAACCTCCATATCATTGCCGGAAGCCTATATCACCAAGACTCAAGTGGATTACTCATGAGATGTATAGAAGAAGAGGAACAGGAGATGTGGCTTCAAAAAGCACATGTAAATCAATGGAAAACTCATTTAAATGCAACCGGAACATGGCAAACATTGAAGAGATTAGGCATATATTGGCCAACCATGCAAAGGGATACACATAACTATGTATGAGCCTGCCAAACTTGTCAAGAACGAAATCCAGAAGAGAACTATAACTTATGCTACTCCACTGTAGCACCAAGATGGAGCATGCCTCTGGTGAAGTTCTTAAAGACCCAAGAGTACCCAGAAGGAGCCACTCTAGCAAGGAAACGTGCACTTGTAGAACAAAGCAAGGACTATGCTCTCATAGGAAAACAACTCTTTAAGCGAGGAAGGGATAATCATTTACGAATGTGCATTCATGAAGACGAATATCTTGCTGTTTTAGAGATGGCACATACAGGAGCTGCAAGAGGACATTTTTCTGCAGATAAAACTGCAAAAATGATTCTCTTTGCAGGAATGTGGTTGCAAACTCTACATCAAGATGCAGCAACATATGTTCAACGATGTGACACTTGTCAACGAACGAAATATCCCATTAGAAGAGATGAAATGCCACTGAAACCCATGATGAGTGCAAGAGCTTTCAGAAAATGGGGAATAGACTTCATAGGATCTATTAGTCCACCAGCTAAAGGATCCCATGCCGAATACATAATCGTCGCCATAGATTATCTGACCAAATGGGTTGAAGCCAAAGCAACCAGGAAAAATGATGCAAGGACTACGGCTAAGTTTCTCTTCGAGAACGTTTTCACTAGATTTGGACTACCGATAGAAATTGTGAGTGATAGAGGTACGCATTTTGTGAATGAAGTGATAGAAGCCTTACTAAATGAATTCTTGGTAATTCATAAGAAATCAGCCCCATATCACCCACAAGCCAATGGACAGGCCGAAAGTTCAAATAAAATCTTGTGCACAGTTCTCACTAAAATTGTTAACAATGGTAGATCGGATTGGGATAAACAATTACATCATGCTTTATGGGCATTCCGAGTAGAATACAAAACAGCCATAGGCACTACCCCTTTTAACTTAGTGTACGGACAAAATGCTATTTTGCTAATTGATTTCTTAATACCCACTCTTAGAGTAGCAACAACTTATGAGTGGACGGGACATGAACTCTAAGCTCAATTGGATCAAATAGAGAAGTTACATGAAACGAGGTTACAAGTGGTAGCAGGGATTTATGCTGCAAAAAGGCGACAGAAAGCCTATTTTGATGCTCATATCAAAGATAAAAATTTGAAGGAAGGAGATTTAGTTTTGGTTTATACTTTGAAACAACATGCTAAGAAATTACAAAAAAGGGGATATGGCTCGTTAATCATCAATCGCATATTCACAAGCGGAGCCATCAGTTTAGCAACCCTAGATGGAGACGTAATGCCAAACTATATCAGCGGATGTCGAGCGAAAAAATATCTAGAACCATTAAATGAAGAGATAATGTCACGATTAATAAGGGGTAAAAACAAGCGTATAGAGGAAGAAAGAATAAGAGAAGAAGCTAGACAAGAAGCGCTAGAACGAATCAGGAAACGAAAAGAGTGGATGAGAGAAAGAGATGAGAGATATCGACTACGCGAGGAACTCGTCCCAATGGCTAACTTTAGAACCACTGAAAACCTAGGTCAAATGACGCAACCTTATTTGAATTTAGGTGCCGGAACAAAAGAGTACCACTTAGTGGATACACTCATTGACATAGGAGCTTCTATAAGCTGTATCAAATTTTCATTGACTCTGAAACTCAAGGAAGAATTACGTCCATCTAAGGCACAGCTGATTAAGATAGGAGAAAAAATTACCAAATGTATAGGAGAGATTACCTTACCTCTACATTTCGGAAACAACACAATGGAACAGAAACTCTTAGTATGCCACGACCAGGATTTATTAGAAGAGCTCGTATTAGGTCAAGATTGGATATACGAATATGAAGTGACTATTAAGTTGGCCCTAGGATACATCTCGGCCAAGATAGGACATCGTGAAGTATTCAGCATGCTATACGAACGACCAATCAAGTCAAAAGTATAGAACCGAGAACTCACTTAAATGAACACGATGATGAATGTATGTTCACTCGCACTATGGGAACTTCTTCATCCAGTACTTCATGTGAGGATACACCAAATCTCGATTGCAGACAACCTTCTAATCCAGTCAATCACGGGATTAGTGTCCTATCCAAAAACAGTCTCAGTGAGGAACCGAGTACCGGAGAGACATGTCAGCAAGACCCTTACGAATCAGCACACATCAGGATATACCCCATTCCTTACACTAGACAGGCTTGGATTCGAAAAGATCAAGTGTAAGCGTATCTTCAACAACAGAACTACTCACGACATCAGAAGGAACGACAGAATAAAATACATATCATTTTGGACACCCAGTTCCACAAAAAATTGCTAGAGTATGGATTCCGAAGAAGGTGATAGACGCCCAGCCGGCCCGAACGCGGATATGGATTCCAAAGTCATGTACTCAAAGGACAATCCTCAAAAAGGACGAGTCAATGCACAGGTCGATCAGTATGATCTAAAGGCAACCCAACGGAAGATAAATTGCTACAGGATAGAGAAGGAGTCTACATACGATTCACACGTCATTCCAAGCTTCAAAAAGCAGACAAAGCAGAAGCATCATATGAGAAGCACCGCATTCACCAGGAATGTTGGGAACACAATTTCTCCCAAGAGAATAAAGTAGATTTGGATGCCGAAAGACAAGACAAGCTGTATACTTCTACCAAATAATTCGAGTTGCACACATTTGGAGTTACCAGAACCCAAAGTATGCATGATAGGGCCACATTACAAGGCCAAGCATTCGGCACATTCTTCTTCTATTTCAGAATAGTGAAGCACATTTTCCTCTTGGGAAATAGGAGAGCACTTGTACATAAGCTAAAGAAGATTACTCAAAAATTAATAACCGCTTCGGCTATGAAATAACTTTTCTGTTTTTCTTTCAGACAAAAACATAAAACTATCTAAAAGTATGAAAAATCCCAGGCATTACGTTTCTCACACCCACGGGGAAGGAACGACGCTATTCACGCGGAGCATTGCCAATCTAATGAAAGACAAATGAAGGATGATTTTTGATACCATCTTGCCACTAATTAATACTCTATATTGAGTGCAGATGGCATCTTCTAATTCCGAGGCTACGCAAGAGGAAGAGATCCAGCTTCTTCCCTTGGAATCAATAACAAAAGCAAGAGGTCATTGGTTTCTAGATGACCAACCAGTGTCCGAACTCATTTTCATGGCGACCATCAAGATTATGGACAGGGATCACTACTTCCCTATCATGTCACAAGATTTCAAGACTATCATACAAGGATTACCGCGCATGACGGACGTCTTGACACAAGCAGGAATTGATGCATTCCTAAGATTGCCAATATATTTGCCAAATTTCCAGAGATGTACACAAGTGATGAATACACTACAGTCCGCATCGAATAAAGCATCTGTCCCGAAAGCAAGGGTACTTGATAAAGTTGGTAACTGGAAAACAATTCAATTTACTCATGAACTAATTAACAGAGCTTTTGGATGGAATCAAGAGGGACTCACGAATGTCAAAGATGAATGTCATGATCCGAAAAAGAGAACGTTTTTGGAAATCAACCGAACGGATATTGAAGAATCTGTTCGCTTAGTTCACCGGCATTTTTGCTTTCCAAGTATGCATAGATACACAACACCTCAAAAGATTGTTGTGCAACTACTCTCACACGCTATGAGACAAGTGGGAAATAAAGTGAACATGACTCCATATGTTCAAGACCGCTTATTTGAAGCAAAGAAAAAGTGGGGTCAGAAAAAGTTTCTGAATGGTAGTTCGGCCTTGACCCTACTCATTTATGAGGCACTTGACATGAAGAATTGCTTACGCTTAATGCCGACATCAACAGAGCTAGCGAAATATGTCAAGTCAGCAACTTTTCCGAAGAAAAAGAAAACAGCCATAACGATTGAAGAAGTAGGAACCAGTTCAAAGACACCTATGAGAGGAACTAAACGCCTAAGAGAAGAAGAACCTCAAGAGACACCACAATCAAAAAGAACACATATATTGCCAAAGATTCTAATGACACAACAACCAATTACGAAAAGAGACCTCTCTGCAATCCTGGAAGAAACACATCAGTATATGCGGGGGAAAGTAAATTTGAACATTCAAGGCCACCATTACAGACAGGCAAGCCAAGGAACGAAACAAAAGGATAATGAACATACTCCTAAAGTACCTTCCAGATACAAAGAAATAGGGTTGGAGGAATCAAGTTCCAATGAAGAATCAAGCCCTGAGCAAGACACATTGGACACGGACATAAGAACCCAAAACGCACAATGAAGAATGGACAGAGGTCAATCAGATCGAAGTCACCCTTGACAATCAACAGTCAGCGGACAGGAACAAAGAAGCTCCCGTTGACACGGTACACGTTATTCAAATGAATGATACATCCAGGATCAGCATTAAAGAAGCTCCAATCACAAATAAAGATGCAAATAAAGATGCAGTGCCACCCATAAAAGAGGAAACACAAACTCCAGTGAACCAGGACGCAGGCCTACAACAGAATAAAGAGCAAATCATGATTGAAGTGCCTGATGATACACCTCAAGGTAAAATTGATCACAAGGAGGTTGAGCCAAGGATACAACTCCACATTAGGCAGCCCCATGATACCACTTTACACGTAGCAAAAGGAAAAGATGTCACAACAGGTGAAGAACCTAGCATCCCTACCACCTGGTTAAATGTGGATGTAACTCAATTGAAACCTGTTGTCAAGCAAATGATCCAGACGGCCATGGACACACAACAACAGATGATGGACACAGATGCGGATTATGACAAGGCCATGAGGGAAAAGAATCAGTTTCAAATAATGAGTGAACAATTGTCTGCAAAACTCATTGAGGCCAAACAAGAAATTTCGACCAAAGAAATAGAGATAATCGCAGTCAAGGAACAATATAATACATTGATGAAACAACATCATCAACTCCAGGCACAATTGACCGATTTACAAAGACAACATGAAGCCAGCGAAGCAGACAAAGAGAGAATGAAAGCTAAGAGAAACTTGCTCGAAACACAACTTAAAGTATATATGGAGGAGAATGATAACTTACGAAGCAGAAACACATAACTGATGAAAGCACCAACCTATAGAAAAACAGGAAACATCCGTCACGGAACAGAAGGAAATACAAGATCAGAATGAGAAATATGTAGAGTTGCTGAAGCAAGAGAAAGCCCTAAGGGAAGAATGGGAACAACGATATGTCAAGGAAACCAATGAACTTAAGAAACAACTTAACACTGCCCATGGAAAACTTGCAGTGAGTTACTGTGAAAACATGGATCATATAGCAGAAATTGGTAATGAACTGCTTGCAACAAAAGAAGCACTCAGAGCAGCTATGCAAGAAATTAACGAGAAGACTGAACGCATACCACAATTAAAGACCAAAGTAGAAGAGAAAGCACCAATCGAGACACCAGTAGAGCCGACAAAAGAAAATCCTATTGACGAGGTAGAGGTATGTACTCTATCTCCCCTGATTTATAATTCTCCAATAAAAGAACATATGGCGGAACCACATGATGATCATCCAATGCCATACACTGCAGAAATAGGTCGGAAAGAACGGGCACTATTGGTGTCCCGATTGACAAAGAATTTTGAAAATGAAGTCATCAAAGTCATGAAAGAAGCAAAGATCAAAGGCAAAGACTTGGATACGATCATGAAGCCTTTCAACATTCCGTACGGATTATTGAAAGAGAAAACAAGGCAATATATAAAGAGAATAACACAGAAACAGCCATATGAGCAGCTGCAATTCAAAGATAATACCTTCAATTATACTCAAGAGGAATTTGAAGCGGCACAGCCTGTCTGGAGAAGAAAATTCTAGGAGAAAAATCCTACATTGCGGGTGCACTGGCAAGCAGCACCATACTTATTACAGGTAAATCCTTCATTTTGCCCAACACCACGTCGCCGCGAAGAAAGAGAATTTTTGGATATGCAAAAGAATGGTGCTATCAATAAACAGTGGCTAAATTATCTGCTACTTCCAAGCCCACCCCATAATTATCTACTAACGGAAGATTACATGGTAAAAACCATCGAATTTTGGCTACATGTTTATGCAACAGTACCCGACTTAACTATCAAAATGAAGAATAAAATTCTCAGCATGATCCTTACAGTTTTGAAGGTGTTCAAGCATGCGGCCTATACATTTTTGAATTTCATTGGCATTAATCAAGGAACAAATATTCTCGTTTTTGATTTGTCTGTTATGCCTAGCCGACCCACAATCATGGCATATTATTTTAGGCTTATGTTTTTACCGAGTACATACATGCAAACATTCGAAGAAGCCTTTTTCAAAGGGTTTTTTGAAATTGACTCAGAAATTTTTTTAAAGATGTCATCCAACTTGAATGCCAGATTATTGGCATATGAACTAAGCTTCTTCGCTGACCATAGACAGCCGCCACATGATGGTGTGAAAGCAGAACAGTCTCATGATACGTGAAGCCAATCTGCTTAATGAAACAAAGCAAAAAGTATACAGAACATACTCCCGTCGACTTCCAAAGCCTGTCGAGGACGACAGAGTTCAGGAGGGGGGCAGTGTTGAGGGAGAGTCCAGCGAAAAGAAGAAAAGAAGAAGACAAAGAAAGAAGCTTCAACTAAAAGATCATATTTGAAGACACATCTGTGCAACAAGCCCCGCAGGGGCGCAACACCCATCTCTGCACAGAGCCCCGCAGGGGCACATATCAAGGAAAAGCACGTAGGTGGAAGGAGGAACCAGGGCCAGGAAAGTATCCATGAAGAAGTGCAACAAGATATCTAGCGGTTCCGAAACCAAAAGAAGGTCCTTCAACATCTGGGTCTTTGGAAGGTCCAGATCGAAGGCTGAAGGATCACATCCTCATACCTTCCACTGGTGGCGTGCGTGGCAACCCAACCTAACAGGCAACATAAATGCATGAGGCCCAGAGGATGTAAAAGAAGAATCAAGAAGAGGCCATCAAAACTGAACACCTGTTTAACAAAAAGGCAGAACTGACCAAAAGATGCATTCGGACAACAAACTGAAGACAAGAAGTAAAGCCTGTCAAGGGACGGGGGAGAGTGTTGCAGAGCGAAGAAGAGCACATGGCAGAGAAAAAGACGGGCACCAAAATTTTTCCGATTGGGACACTCTATTTTTGTATCATAATCATTCTGTAATATAATTTCTGATGTAAAAGCACTAGAGGAGTCCTCTAGATGCATCCCCACAGAAGATTAGTAGCCTACCCATGTAAGCTACTAGTGCTTTTACATGGGTAGGCTACTAATCTTCTGTGGGTAGGCTACAGATGGGTAAGCTACTAATCTTCTGGGGGATGCATCTAGAGGAGTCCTCTAGATGCATCCCCACAGAAGATTAGTAGCCTACCGATGTAAAAGCACTAGAGGAGTCCTCTAGATGCATCCCCACAGAAGATTAGTAGTCTACCCATGCACTAAAGGAGTCCTCTAGATGCATCCCCACAGAAGATTAGTAGCCTACCTATCTAGAGGAGTCCTCTAGATGCATCCCCACAGAAGATTAGTAGCCTCTAGATGCATCCACATAGAAGATTAGTAGCCTACCCAGAAAATTAGCCTTATAGTGAATAAAGTGCCGGTCTCTTGTGTGAAAGAACCATTTTTAGGGCACATGTATATAAGTCAAATTGTGACTCTTTGTAAAAACTTTTGGCCATAGTGAGAATCAAGAGCACAGAATTTCGAATTTGTGTCTTTTCCTCTCTGTATCTTCTTCTTTGTGAGCTTGTATGCATGTGTGTTGCTTGAAAAGAGTGTTAGGAAGTGTTGTCTATCCATGAAAGTGTTTGTTTGCTGTAGTTAAGGTGTGTGTGAAGTGTAGGAACTGCTGAAGTGTAGAAGGATCATTCCCGAGACTCAGTATTTTGCTCATAACTTGAAGTAGAAGTGTCAGAATTAAGTGAAAATACAACCATTGGATGCGTCTTCTCGAGAGCTTCGAAATGCATATGCTATTTGCTATATTCGGAGTTCGGAGCCGAGAGAAAAGCTCAATTTACTATGGGCTGCTGCACCAAGTATCGCGACACCATGACTGACAGTTGAAGCTTGTTTGGTTTAGTTTTTGCCTTGTTTGCACTCTTTGGGAAACTCATGTGCGTTGATCGTCATTTGAATGCATGTCTTCATACACTCGGCTAGGTTTTGATACTCATCGGATTGATAAATAAAGCGTGAATCCCCACTATATGTCCTTGAGGGGGATTGAGGTATAGTCTCTTTCTCCACAAGTCCCTAAGTTGGAACTTAGGTACACAGGCACCCAAGTGGCGCTGTAATCCCTCAGGTGGCTCTGAAATCAATACAATGTCATCGGCATATAATAAAATGTTGACATGTGTACCTGCGAGGTCTGCACCGTCTCCTCACGCTCGGAGAATGTAGTCCTCAATCTCGTCGATGTAGAGACCAAATAGAGTGGGGGAGAGTGGGCAGCCTTGCTTAACACCGATGGTGCTAGCAATGGTCTCAGACATACCTCCTGGACACTGTACCCTCCAAGTCACCCGCTCATAGAGTGCATAGATGGCCCAAATCATTCCTTATGGTACTCCCAAGCTCTGGAGCCGTCGGAAGAGTCTCTCTTGTGGCACTATATCAAAAGCTTTGCGGAAGTCCACAAAGCAGTAATATAATCTCTTCTTCCGCACCCTTGCCCCATCAATGAGGAAACACAAAACGAAGATGTGATCAATAGTAGAGAAAGCTCGGCGAAAACCTGCCTGGCTTCGTGCTCGTAGTCCCTCAATCTTTGCATATGACCTGAGCTCTTCCTCAAGTATGGCACCGTATAGTTTGCCCATAGTGTAGCCAATCATGATGGTCATGTAGTTCCCTGGGTCCAGGGTGTTGCCAGATTTGTGGAGAGGCAGGATGGTGTGCATAGTCCACTCCTCTGGGAAGCCCTCCCCTATAGCCTGGTTGAAGACATGTGCAATCAACGGGGCTATAGTGGAGGCTGCGTATATGAGATTCTCGCCTTGCAATCCCGTGTGGTCTGTCGAACGTCCATGTCCTAGTCGTCCTATGGCCCTCTCAACCATCTTTGCTGTGAAGAGAGAAGAACTAGTAGGGAGAGGCTCAAGTGGCTGGGTAATGGGAGGCTGCCCAGGTACCTGATATAATCTCTCAGCATAATCATGCCATGTGTAGGTCCCCAATCGGTGTGGTGGGGAGTGGCTGTCGTAGGGTATGCCATGCTGCAACACTGTCCATACTCATAAAGAGGTGGTATAGCTCAAGCTCCTGTGCCTCCTCAAAGGCTCGCCTCTTTTGACGTGTGAGGGTCTTCATCCGTCCCTTGGCCTCTGTGTGTGTGTGTGTGTGAGAGAGAGAGAGAGAGAGAGAGAGAGAGAGAGAGAGAGAGAGAGAGAGAGAGAGAGAGAGAGAGAGAGAGAGAGAGAGAGAGAGAGAGAGAGAGAGAGAGAGAGAGAGAGAGAGAGAGAGAGAGAGAGAGAGAGAGAGAGAGAGAGAGAGAGAGAGAGAGAGAGAGAGAGAGAGAGAGAGAGGGAGGGAGGGAGAGAGGGAGGGAGCGAGCAAGAGCGAGGGGGGAGAGAGAGAGAGAGAGAGAGAGAGAGAGAGAGAGAGAGAGAGAGAGAGAGAGAGAGAGAGAGAGAGAGAGAGAGAGAGAGGGAGGGAGGGAGGGAGGGAGGGAGGGAGGGAGGGAGGGAGGGAGGGAGGGAGGGAGGGAGGGAGGGAGGGAGGGAGGGAGGGAGGGAGGGAGGGAGGGAGGGAGGGAGGGAGGGAGGGAGGGAGGGAGGGAGGGAGGGAGGGAGGGAGGGAGGGAGGGAGGGAGGGAGGGAGGGAGGGTGGGAGGGAGGGAGGGAGGGAGGGAGGGAGGGAGGGAGAGAGAGAGGAGCGGGAGGGAGGGGGGAGGGGGAGGGGGAGGGGGAGGGGGAGGGAGAGAGAGAGAGAGAGAGAAAGAAAGAAAGTGTTTTTACGTCTATTAGGAGGCCGAACTCGGCCTATGAGACAAATCGATGTACATGGGTGTATCTTCAGTCAATCAGAAAAGATAAAAGTGCTGAAAAGAAACTGGTTAAGCTGATATAGATCTCCGTAGTATGCATGTGGGGATACCCATGAAAATGGTGGGGGGTGTATGGAGTGCGATATCTATGATAGTCTATATGCAAAAGGGTAGTACAACAACCATGAGAATGCATCTAAGACGACTACTAGCTCCATCCTGTGCTAGTGGGTGGGTGTAATATGTGATACATAGGTGGAGGTGGAGTCAGGGCCACCCTGATGGCTGCAACGGGATCGGCCATCATCTGGGATCGTCTCTCCTCCATGGCGCGATGGTCACAAGCCTGGATCTCCGCAATCTGGTGTCGGTGAAGTCTCGGGGCCCGATATCCTATAGCACGGGGTCGTCTCCTAGCTCGAGATATCTGAGCCTGCTGAAGAGTCACCCCGCTCGGTGTGTGGGCTGAGGGGGGGAGGGCTGCAGCACGTCGTGGAATAAAGAAGTCAGTGAGCTGACTCTGTCTCCCTCCTGTATGGAGTGCTACAGTAGGCTGGAGTAGGGAATCTCTGTGACTCTGTATCTCTAGTAAGAATCGCCCGAGCTGTCGCTGGTCTCTAGAGTCCATGATCTCTCGGAGGGTGGGCTGCCCTGCAAACAGAGTCTCGTATCTGCCTCTGATGCCATCATATGCGCTACATCTGCATACAAAGTGCTCCTCATCCTCCATCTCTACTCTGCATACTCTGCATATCCGCTCCTCTCTGGGAATGTCTGCGGCTCTGCCCGTCTCAATCTCGAGTCGGTGTGATGAGACTCTCAGCTGGCCAATCGCTACCCTCGAGCTATGAGGCATGTGAGTATCCATGTAGCGTGGTCGCTGGATGAAACCGTCAGCCAGTATGTCTATGAACTGGTCTCGATAGTGCGATAGTCTCGATCCCATGTGTGGTGTGTGCCATGTCTGACTAATGTAGAGCTTCCAGAGATCCTGTCTGAGCACAACATTCCTCTCACGACGAGAGAGGTGGATGTGAGGTGAGTCTGGGTCATACTGAAAAGGCGGCAATCTGTCCATATCAAGTCCATGACTATCAAACCAGACTCTAACCTGAGTGTACCAAGCTCTCTCATATCCTGACTCTGATATCTGTATAGATGCCTCAAGAGCTCTGTGTGTGAGTCTATCTGTAGGGAGGTCCCTAATCCTCTGAATAAAGCAGATAGTCTGGAATAGTGCCTCTACTGCCATGGGTGGTGCAGCTAGCTCTGCCCTGATGATGTCATGTGGCACCGACTGTTTCCCACGAAATAATCGCGAGATCATACGTACCTGTGGCCTCTCGATCGCACTCCACTGGGTGACTGTGAGACCTGGGGCCCAAACCGTCGCGGCATACATCATAGCTGGTCTGACCAGTGTGTCAAATAGCCAGCCCTTCGTGCGGGGCTCCTGGAAGTGTGCTTGGTGACATCTCCGCTCTAACATGGAGAGAGAGAGAGAGAGAGAGAGAGAGAGAGAGAGAGAGAGAGAGAGAGAGAGAGAGAGAGAGAGAGAGAGAGAGAGAGAGAGAGAGAGATGAGAGAGAGAGAGAGAGAGAGAGAGAGAGAGAGAGAGAGAGAGAGAGAGAGAGAGAGAGATATTTGCGTCTGCAGAAGGCCAAAATGACCTATGAGACCAAAAGTTACAAAACTGGTGAATCTGATACAAAATCTGAGTATCAAAGGAAGTGGTATTGAAAATGAAAGATGTAAAATAGTTGGGAAAAGGCTAACACCAAGACTAATACAACAAAGGGCTGATACATAGGAGGGATGTGTAGATATACAAGGCTGGAGATCTATCCTCATCTGCACTATGGGCGTCTGAAAAGTACAGCTCGAATCCTCGGCTGTAGCCTCCGTCGATACTGTGTAGCACCTCTCACTCTCGGTCGTCTAGATCTCCCTAGCTCCACTGCTCGGTCTATGAGAGTGCCAGTAGTGGCTGTATGAGTGTGGACAGAGCTCTCTACTAGATGCTCTACTGACTGCTCCTCTAGCTTCCGAGTGTCTGGCGTAAAGAAATCCGTAATCTGTCTCTGGGACTGTCTCCCTCCAGCTCTCCTCAATAGAGTGTCTCTATGTCTGTGTACCTCTAGTAGATATAGTCCAAGACATCTCTGATCCTCAAAACTCATGACTCTAGATAGAGGGTCAAAACCCTCTCTGAATAGACAATGAAAACGGCCCCGTATCTCATAGTATACCGTGCAATGACATATGTAATGTAGCTCTGCCTCTGGCTCTAGGTGACATAGACGGCATATTCTTCTATCTTCAGGTACCCCTCTGAATCTGCAAGTCTCAATCTCAAGCTGATGTGAGGATGTGCGCAACTGGCCAATGGCACAACGCAAGGCATGGGAAAGGTGTGTATCCATATAGCTAGGTAGAGTCACAAACCCATCCGTTGTGAGGTGTAGAAGATGCTCTCTATAGAAAGCCATCTTCGTACCCAGCTCCCGTGTAGGCTCAATCCATGTCCTCCTGGTGTCCAGCTGGATCAGATCCTGACGAATGAGTCTAGTAATCTCCACCCATGTCAGGTACATCAGGGGTGTCTGTAAAGAGTACTGGAAAGGAGGCAGCCTGTCCATGGTAAAACCATGTGTCTGAAACCATGATGTCATCTGTGCAAACCAGCATGATGTATCCCCCTGCAGGGCTAGCTATCTGGATGACTCGAGGGCCAGCCTCGTATATCTATCTCTGGTAGTGTCCCACAAGCTATGTACAAAGGAGACTGCTCTAGTGAGTGCCTCAATCTTAATAAGGGGAGCAGCTAGCTCCGCTCGAATGATATCATGTGGTACGGAGGCCTTGTCTCTAATCAGCCTAGAGATCATAGATACCAAGGGCCTCTCCATGACTTTCCACCCATCCTGACCTATAGAAGGTCCCCAAACCTGTACCCCATATAGCATAGTAGAGGCAACCAAAGTATCAAAGAGCCATAACTTTGTCCTGGGTTCCTGAAACTGAACTTGTGAGCACATCCTCTCCAATCCTCCCAAAGCTGCAGATGCTCTAGTCAGTCTAGTCTCTGCTGCTCTCCTCAAGGAAAATCTCGGTCCAGTGAATACTACCCCCCGATATGTGTATGCATCTGTATACTCCACAACCTCCTGCCCATATGTGAAAATAGGTGTTGATCTCCTGATCCACTGCGGTGTGGTGTTAAACACCATAACCTTGGTTTTACCAAGGTTTACAGACAGACCACTATCCTCTGCAAAGCTGTGTAGAGCATCCAAGTGTTGTTGCATACCCTCCGGTGAGTCAGATATCAAAACAATATAATCAGCATATAACAACAATGGGATCCACGTCCCTGCCAACTCGGCCCCTCTATCACCCTCTGTGTCAATGTAATCAGACACCTCATCAACATACATACCAAATAGAGGAGGAGACAGTGGGCAGCCCTGTTTCACTCCAATAGTAGAGTGAACTAAATCAGATGCCCCTTCTGGGGTGCAAACTCGTCCCACCACTGATTTGTACAAAGCCATAATCCCCCACATCAACTCTATGGGTACCCCCATCTCCTGTAGTCTACGCATCAATCGAGCTCTCGGCACCATGTCAAATGCTTTGCGGAAGTCCACAAAGCTACAATAAATCCGTTTCCCATGTGACCTTCCCTCTTCAATGATGACTCTAAGTGTCATAATATGATCAAGAGTGGAGAAACCCCTCCTGAAACATGCCTGACCCTTTGCCCGCATACCCTCACCCTCTGCCCAATCACTCAAGTGCTGCTCAAGAATGGATGCATACAACCGTGCCAATTGTGTGTCCAACCATAATAGTGCGGTAGTTTCCCGGCTCCATAGGATGCCTTACCTTGAAGATAGGCACAATAGTAGACAATCTCCAAGTCTCAGGTAACCCTTCACACATGGCACGATTGAACAACACTGCAAGAACCTCCATCAACATATCCCTAGCATGAATAAAATGCTCCGCCACTAGACCGTCATGGTCATATGCCCTCCCGGTCCTCATCCTGTCAATAGCCCTCTGTACCATTCGAGCAGTAAAGAAAGTGCTCGTGGCAGGGCACGGCTCTACAGGGCCCGGAAGGGGTTCCTGTCAAGGAACCATATATACTGATGTCGCATACTGTCCCCATACATCAGGTGAAGTAATCGCTGGGGGAGTGGAGTGCTCATGAAAAAGTCGCCATGCCTCTCTTGAGTCCCTGCTCAAGAACATCTGATATAAATCTCGCTCCAACTGTGCCAGGTAAGCCCGTTTCTTTCGTCTCACAAGGCGACGGACAGCAATCTGAGACTGTCTGTAAGTGATAACTCCTAGGAGAAGATCCCTCTGAAGCTGGGCTCTCATCTCTCTGCATTCCTGGTCATACCAATTATTCTGGGGCATGCTCCCTCGCCTCCGAACCGGCCGGGTGTGTGGATATGCCACTGATGCGGCACTATGCAATGTCTCCGTCAGTAGAGTGGTGCACTCCTCCAGTGAGAGACCTGGACCAACTGTGCATAGACGGTCCCAGATCTCCTTTGTATAAACGGAATCGGTCTTTAGTGTAAATGTGTAACAGGTATGTGACCTGCCTACTGATGTTTGGGCTGTATCGTACTGAAAAGAGACTGATAGTGTCAAAAGAGCATGATCCACTGCTACACCCACTGGTCTAGCTCCCACTGTGAAATCCTGAATGCAGGGGATGAAGCTGGGCTGTGTCATGATATAGTCCACTGTACTGGCTCCATGTCTATGTGGAAAGCAAGTGAAACAAGCTGCTCTAGGAAATCGGTGTAGGCCATTAAGTATGGCTAACCCATGTGTAGTCGTCATCTCAATGAGATATCTCCCATACTCTGTCCGCTCTCTATCATGCGAGCATCTGTCGAGCCCCAACTCACCCACATCCATCTCTCTAAGCATCTCATCTGAAGTGTCATAGAAGACTGTATGTGAGTTGCCCGTTCGGGCATTGAAGTCCCCTAGGAGAATGATATCACCATCCCTAGAGAACTCCCAAATATCATCATCTAGAAGAGAGAAAGGTGATTGCCCCCTGGGTGCAGCATATATAGACGTACTGGGAGGGAAGTAACATATGGCAATGTATAAAAATCGACCTGTGTTAGCTCTCAGCCTCACCCACATATATCGAGCATCCTCATCTCTCCGTACGATATGTAGTAGTGGCTGCAACTCCTCTCTGAATAGCACTGCTACTCCTCCTGACCCTCTAGTCTCATGTCCCGATCTCGCGTTTAGCCTGTGGGTTGCCTCCCATCTATATCCCACCACATGCGGCATCAACTGTCCAGGGGCGTGGTGGGTCTCTGAGAAGAAAACAATGTCTCTATCTCTGAAACTGTCCTCAAATGCACCAATGTCCAACCTCATAGATCCATTACAGTTCCAAGTAGCCATCTTCAATGTGGTCCCATAGGTCTCGCACCGTCATGTAGTGCGTCGCTCGAGAATCACCACCCGACCATCTCTGTAGAAGGCTAGCTTTCCCTTCTCTCGTGCCGCTCTAATCTCTGGCATTACCTCTCTCATATGCGCAAGCTGTGAGAGAGTGAGGTCATCACCAAGGAAAACACCTGTTTTCTTGAGAATTGGTCTCTTCCTCAAGAATTCCTTCTTCTCTTCCTATGAAGGAAAGTGCAATATAAGAGCTCTCTCCTTTGAAGATTCTCGAAGGCCTTCGCTTTTCTTGCCTACTCTCCATGCCTTTGTATGCAAAGGTTTCTCCATCCCCATCATGGATGTGAGAGTTTTGACCTCCTTTTCCACATCATTTATGTCCTTGAGGCCGGTTACTCTCACATGTAGTGCCCTTGTCCGCCTTCTTTGTTCCTCTTCGAGGGTCATGTTGATAAGAGTGGGTGTACAAGGAGCTTCCTTACTTTTCCCTTTCTTAGCCACTTCAATCCATTTTTCGGCCTCTTGTACTTTCTTTTGCGTTTCGGATATGACTGCAGCCCATGACTTCTTCTCCTCATCTTCCCAGATGGTCCGTACCTGTTCTTTTATATCTTTCAGCTCCTCGATCACCGAAGGCTGAATTTCACCTTCTTCGAGAACACGAGATGCCGCCACTTCCATCAACTGTTGTTCGAGGGTTGAGACTTTCCCTTTGAGTCTATCAATTTCACCTCGCATCTCTTCTCGTTCTTCATTCCATGACTTGAGCAGGGCTTCTTTTTCTTTCACCGCTTCCGCTCTCCATTCCTTCATCTCTCTCTCAATATGCTTCAGCCGCTTATTAGTTCTCGTAAATGTAACTTTTGACGAAGGGGAAGCCATGAGAGAGAGAGAGAGAGAGAGAGAGAGAGAGAGAGAGAGAGAGAGAGAGAGAGAGAGAGAGAGAGAGAGAGAGAGAGAGAGAGAGAGAGAGAGAGAGAGAGAGAGAGAGAGAGAGAGAGAGAGAGAGAGAGAGAGAGAGAGAGAGAGAGAGAGAGAGAGAGAGGGACGCAATCAGTGTTTCGGGCAGAGTTAGGGTTTCTGGCAGATGGTGGCACAATTAGGGTTTTGGACAGATTTTGGCACGATTAGGGGTTCGGACAGAGTTAGGGTTTCGGGGCACAGTCAGAGTTTCGGGAAGATGCTGACGCAGTTAGGGTTTCGGGCAGAGTTAGGGTTTCGGGCAGAGTTAGGGTTTCAGTCACAGTTAGGGTTTCGGACAGAAGCTGCCGCAGTTAGGGTTTTGGGCAGAATTAGGGTTTCGGGCAGAGCTAGGGTTTCAGTCACAGTTAGGGTTTTGGACAGAAGCTGGCGCAGTTAGGATTTCGGGGTTTCGGGCAGAAGGTGGCGCAGAGGGAGAGAGAGAGAGAGAGAGAGAGAGAGAGAGAGAGAGAGAGAGAGAGAGAGAGAGAGAGAGAGAGAGAGAGAGAGAGAGAGAGAGAGAGAGAGAGAGAGAGAGAGAGAGAGAGAGAGAGAGAGAGAGAGAGAGAGAGAGAGAGAGAGAGAGAGAGAGAGAGAGAGAGAGAGAGAGAGAGAGAGAGAGAGAGAGAGAGAGAGAGAGAGAGAGACTTTCCATTGTGATCCTGAAAGGAAAATAAAATTTGAGTACAAAACAGAGTATAAAAGGAGTGGATAATAGCTGGTGTCTAGGGTGTGGGGCGCTATTAGTATGCACTCTATATGCTCAAGAGGGGGATACAAATATGATATGCATAGGGAGGGGAGGCTCGGTGGTGTCATAACCCTCTAAATGCCTGGAGTGGGTGTAGGATATAATGCATCGGTGGGTAAGGCATCGTGGCGAGCCTCAAAATGCTCTGCACATCGAGATCGATAGGGGTGCGCTGCTGACGTCTCCGTATCTCCATGTCAGGGAGTGGATGAATCGCCTTAATCTCTCTCTGTGGGGACGGCATGCAAGGGGGGGGGGAGAGAGAGAGAGAGAGAGAGAGAGAGAGAGAGAGAGAGAGAGAGAGAGAGAGAGAGAGAGAGAGAGAGAGAGAGAGAGAGAGAGAGAGAGAGAGAGAGAGAGAGAGAGAGAGAGAGAGAGAGAGAGAGAGAGAGAGAGAGAGAGAGAGAGAGAGAGAGAGAGAGAGAGAGAGAGAGAGAGAGAGAGAGAGAGAGAGAGAGAGAGAGGGGAGGGAGGGAGGGAGGGAGGGAGGGAGGGAGGGAGGTTTGGAACGCGTTCCAAACGTGTTTGGAACGTATGGCACGTTCCATACGGAACGTGCGTTCCAAAAAACGTTTGGAACGTGTTCCAATTAAAAAAAAAATCCCTTCTTTTTTTATGCTCTCAACTTGTGAGTTTTAACCTTTGGCAATTGTAAAACCTTCCCTATGGGGTACTAGCCTTAATCATTACTGATTTTGAAGTTTTAGCCTACTTTCATTAATACAACTTGCTTTCCTCATTCAAGCTAGTAAGTCATGTGCAACTATGATGCATACATATGACACGCATTGCATATGGCATATATATAATATGACACAATAGCATATACATATAATATGATACAATGCTATATTATTATATGACACATGCATTTATAATATGACACATGCATATATAATATGACACACATTGCATATATAAATAATGACACACATTGCACACACATGCATATGTGGATAAGGGCACATACATATATGTATCTTTGAATGTTGATATTATATATATATATATATATATATATATATATATATATATATATATATATATATATATATATATATATATATATATATATATATATATATATATATATATATACATATGTGTGTGTGTGTAAGGTAACGTTCCATACCGTTCCATATCTTGAAGTTTGGTACGGCACCACGTTCCGTACGCGTTCCGTACGTGCCGTACCAAACGTTCCGTACCACCTTGGGAGGGAGGGAGGGGAGAGGGGGAGGGGGGGGGGAAGAGAGAGAGAGAGAGAGAGAGAGAGAGAGAGAGAGAGAGAGAGAGAGAGAGAGAGAGAGAGAGAGAGAGAGAGAGAGAGAGAGAGAGAGAGAGAGAGAGAGAGAGAGAGAGAGAGAGAGAGGGAGGGAGGGAGGGGAGAGGGGGAGGGGGGGGGGAAGAGAGAGAGAGAGAGAGAGAGAGAGAGAGAGAGAGAGAGAGAGAGAGAGAGAGAGAGAGAGAGAGAGAGAGAGAGAGAGAGAGAGAGAGAGAGAGAGAGAGAGAGAGAGAGAGAGAGAGAGAGAGAGAGAGAGAGAGAGAGAGAGAGAGAGAGAGAGAGAGAGAGAGGAAAGAAAGACTTTTAACGTCTATTAGAGGCCAAAACCGGCCTATGAGACAAAACATATACATGAGTATGATCCAATCCATTGTGATCCCGAAAGGAAAATAAAATGTGAGTACAAAACAGAGTATAAAAGGAGTGGATAATAGCTGGTGTCCAGGGTGTGGGGCCCTATGAGTATGCACTCTATATGCTCAAGAGGGGGATACAAATATGATATGCATAGGGAGGGGATGCTCGGTGGTGTCATAACCCTCTAAATGCTTGGAGTGGGTGTAGGCTATAATGCATCGGTGGGTAAGGCATCGTGAGGAGCCTCAAAATGCTCTGCACATCGAGATTGGTAGGGGTGCGCTGCTGACGTCTCCGTATCTCCATGTCAAGGCGTGGATGAATTGTCGGAATCTCTCTCTGGTGGGGACGGGCGTGAGAAAAGAAAGAAAGAAGAAAGTCATATTAACGTCTTCTGGAGGCCAAACTTGGCCTATGAGACAAAAACCATGTACAAGTGTAGTAACCCTGTGTAGAAGATAAAATGAAATAAAAAGTATATCCCTACACAAAGCTATATAGGGCTGGAAAAGGCTGGAAAGACGTGGCTCTGACTCTGCAGATAGTGGCCACCTAATACATGGGGGGATCCAAAATGTGAGTAAAATGCCCTAGCTACCGGTGATTGGTGGAGGTGGGTGTAGTATGTGGTACATCGGTGGTGGTCTCAGTGCCTCCTCCTGAAGGAAGACAACCCAGGGGGTGGTGGTACGCCTATGCTCCATCATGTGGTCGTAGGCAATCCTGATGCATGAGATATCCTCCTGATATAGTCGTGGTCGACGATATCTGCCCATGCCTGGTCGGCGCCGTGCTCTCTGTGCTGCTGCCTGGTGGAGCGTGAGCCCTATAGATGGACCTCTCTGATGTAGCTCAACTCGTTGAAAGAACTAGGTAATGGTATGCGGGGTACTCACCTGTGGCTGATGTATGAGCTGTAGTGACCGCTCTCGCCTCTCGTATGCTCCTGTGAGAAAGCGTCCCAAGCGTCTCTGGTCTCCCATAGTCATGCACAGCTGGAATGACTCCTCGATCTGGAACTGTGCTCGTAGGTCTAAGTATGCTGGACATCTGATAACAAAATGCTCCTCACTCTCTACCTGTGTCTGGCATACTGGGCACCACCTCTCCTCACGGGGGACTCCCCTGGACCGACCCCTCTCAATCTCGAGCTGACGTGATGAAACCCGGAGCTACCCAATGACGACTCGTAGGTGGTGGGGAAGGTAGATGTGCATGTATCTCGGGATCTCGATGAAGCCCGTGCCCGATATATGTAGAAAATGCTCGCGGTAGTAGAGCATTTTCGGTGGCAATGTACCCCTAGGGCTCACCCATGTCCTCTGTATGTATGTATGCCATATCTCCTCACGAATGATCCTATTCCTCTCTTGATGAGAGAGCGAGTAGGTGGGTGCATGAGAGTCGTACTGTAGTGATGGTAGCCTGTCTATGTCAAAGCCATGGTGGGCAAGCGAGTCTCGTGTCTGCGCATACCATGAGGAGGTGTCGCCTGCTAATGCCATATCATGTGATGCCTCGAAAGCACGATAAGCAATGCGCTCTGTATCCATCCTCCGAAGTCTGTGTAATAGGCATACTGTCTGGAATAGTGCCTCAACTAGCATCGGTGGTGCAGCGAGCTCTGCTCTAAGGATATCATGTGGTACTGAAGGCTTGCTGCGGATAAGTATGGCAATCATGAGGATATGTGGCCTCTCTAATGCTGTCCATACTGATGTAGCTAATCCTGGTCCCCATATGGCTGTCCCATACATGAGCGCTGGCGTAACCAAAGTGTCAAAGAGCCACCCCTTTGTGCGGGGCTCCTGAAAATATGCCTGGTGGGACTGTCTCTTCATCAAAGCTAGTGCTGCGTACCCACGTGTGATGCAGTCACGGGCTGCCTGAGCCATAGAGAAGACCCCTGATGCTCCTGTAAATGTCACCCCAAGTAAACATATGATCCGACCACCTCGATCGGTCCATTTGCTGTTGTGAACAAACTATGTCTGCGTACCTGTGCTGATGTATGAAAGATCAAGACCTTGGTTTTACCAAGGTTCACAGATAACCCTCTGTGTCTGCAAAAGTCATCTAGGCCATGTAGATGATGCTGTAGACCTTCTGCAGACTCTGAAACCAATACAATATCATCGGCGTATAAAAGAATATGGACAGTGGACCCGTGTACCTCAATGCCATCTCCCCCCTGCTGCTGTATGAAGTCCACTATCTCATCAATGTAGAGACCAAAGAGGGTGGGTGAGAGAGGGCATCCTTGCTTCACCCCGATAGTGCTAGCAAGTGGATCAGATAAGCCCCCCTGGACATCTGACTCTACCAGATACTCTCTCGTATAAGGCGTAGATCCCCCATATCATCTCCTCCGGAGCTCCGATGTCAAGTAGTCGTCTGAAGAGTCGATCCTTGGGAACAGTGTCAAATGCTTTGCGGAAGTCCACAAAGCAACAATATAATCTCCTCTTCCTCACTCTTGCCTGGTCGATAAGGCATCTCAGAGTGAAGATGTGGTCAATGGTAGAGTAATCTCGTCTGAAACCTGCCTGTCCTGGAGCCCTGATGCCCTTCCTCTCAGCGAGAGTACTCAACTCTGTCTCTAGTACCGCCCCATATAACTTGGCCAATATAGGGCCAATCATGATCGTCCGGTATGTAGCTGGATCCATAGTATCCTGTGACTTATGAATGGGCACTATGGTGTGCTGAGTCCATGAGTCTGGGAACCCTTCAACCAATGCACGGTTGAAGAGATGGGCAATGAGCGGTGCGAGAGTCGTGCCTCCATAGATGAGGTGCTCTTCCTGTAAACCAAAATGATCATGGGCCCTGCCATGCTGCAGCCGAGAAATAGCGCGTCCCACCATAGTGGGTGTGAAGAAGTCAGAGGTAGTAGGACGTGAGCTCTGCGGTCTGGGAATGGGAGGCTGGTCTGGGATCTCGTATAGGCATTGTGCATAGCTATGCCAAGTGCTCGGGTCTCGGATAGGTGTCTGCTGTCTCCTCTCTCTCAAATGTCGCCATGCCACTACATTGTCTCGACTCATGAGCAAATGGTAAATATCCCAATACTGTCTCTCCTCCCAATCTCGCCGTTTGCGGCGAGTAAGGCTCTGCATGCGACGCTGTGCCTGTGTGTGTGTAATATCTCCTCTATGCTCTAAAATCCGTAGGTGCTTCCGCAGCTCACGACAATCTGCATCATACCAACGGTTCTGGGGCATGGATCCTGTGCGTGGAGGGTGCATATGTGTGCGGTGTGGGAAGCTGCGGAGAGCTGAGTCCTGTAGGATGGTGGTGATATGTGATGTAAGTGTGTCCAAAGGTGAGAATGGATCGAGGGAGAGTAGGCGGGTGTGTAAATGGTGTGCATAAACGTGTGAGAGCTTGTGTGTGAAGTGTATCGTGGTATGTATCTCAGTGGGTGAGGGAGGGTCTAATGGAATCGGAGATGAGAGTGTGAATGTGATAAATGTGTGGTCAGCACCGAGTGGGCGTCGTCCAATACTAAGTGAAGGGATGAGTGAAGCTCCAGAGGTAGTACCCAAAATATAGTCGACTGTGCTCTCACCTCCCCCTTGAGGGAAGCAAGTAAATCCGCCTGAACCTGGCCAACGATCCGTATCTGCCGATACTCTGATTGTGCTAATCTCAAACGGGTCTCTGGCCCTCATGAGATGTGGGTGATCCATGTCGTATGCCTCGCACTGATGCGACTGAGTGCGGCCAATGAAGTCCCCCATAAGGAAGACTTCACCTAGTGTGATGTAATGTAGTATCTCATCTGAAAGCGCTGTGTATGGTGAGTCTCTATCTCGGATCGGTCCCCCAAGATCATGTCCTGCGTATCGAGATCCGCCTGGTGGGAAGTAGCATATAGCAATGTAAATCGAGCTCCCCTGTGCTATCTCCATGCGAACCCACATGTATCGTGCCTCCTCATCTCTACCTATAATATGGATCCGGCTCTGTATCTCCTGTCGAAATACGATGGACACTCCTCCCGATCCTGGCGCTGTACTCTGTCTCGTCGTGGTCCTGCATGCAGATTCCCAATGAAAACCTGCAATGCGTGGTAGACCTCTCTATGGGCTCTCGTGTGTCTCTGTGATGCACGCAAAGTCATGTGATGCCAAGATCTCCTCGACTCTGTCTGGTCGCGTCCAGAGTGCCCCGTTGCAGTTCCACACTGCTCCTCGGAGTGGTGTCTCGTGCTGTAGTGATGTCTCATAGGCCGCATGGCCCTATTTGATAGGGCGTCCATCTAGGAAGACCTTACCATCATGGTAAAAGGCCTTCCTCCCCTCTCGACGTGCCTGGAGTATCTGTGGCATGCAAGTGCGTCGGTGTGCCACCTGCATACGCGTGAGGTCCTCGTCCATGTAGAGGGTGCCGTCGGGTAGTCCACGTAGTACTGATCGACGTCTAAAAAAGGCGGTCCGTGCCTCCTCGGAACTCATCTTGAGGATGAGTGCTCGCAAACGCGATGTATCCCTCCCAACCCTCCATGCGTCTGTGTAGGGCATGCTCTCGTATCCAAGTCGACGGCAAATGTCAGTGGCGTCCGCCTCCGGTGATACCCCTTCTGGTAGGCCTATAATCCGAATGTGAAGTCTTCGAGTGTGTCGAAGCCTCTCCTCCTCTAAGTGTATCCTGGACTCGTGTGAGCTCTTCTTTCTGCACGTCTTCCCTAACTTCCTTCTTAACCCTTTTGTGTACTACTTCCACCCATGACTCTCGAGTAGATTCTACCTCCGTTTTGATTTCCTTCTTTATTTCTTCCTTGAGTATCTCCACGTTCGAGATCTCCCCCTCTTCTTTCATGTGCTCATAAGCTGTCCTCCAATGGTCTCTTTCTTTTGTGAGAGTCTTCACTTGTTCTTCGAGTCCTTTGACTTTATTCATTACTTGTTCTTCGAGTCCTTTGAACTTTTCCATCATCTTTCGTATCTCCATATTGAGGTTGCGGTCTTCTTCCTTTTTGGCCTCTTTGAGAGCTTTAGCGATAAGGTCGTCCACTTCCTTCCGGTCCATGGGAGCCATTTCAAGGTTTAGGATTAGGGCTCGGGTTAGGGTTAGGGTTAGGGTTAAGGTGGGGGAGAGAGAGAGAGAGAGAGAGAGAGAGAGAGAGAGAGAGAGAGAGAGAGAGAGAGAGAGAGAGAGAGAGAGAGAGAGAGAGAGAGAGAGAGAGAGAGAGAGAGAGAGAGAGAGAGAGAGAGAGAGAGAGAGAGAGAGAGAGAGAGAGAGAGAGAGAGAGAGAGAGATGAGAGAGAGAGAGAGAGAGAGAGAGAGAGAGAGAGAGAAAGGAAAAAAGTCATATTAACGTCTTCTGGAGGCCAAACTTGGCCTATGAGACAAAAACCATGTACAAGTGTAGTAACCCTGTGTGGAGGATGAAATGAAATAAAAAGTATATCGCGACACAAAGATATATAAGGCTGGAAAAGGCTCGGGAGACGTGGCTCTGACTCTGCAGATAGTGGCCACCTAATACATGGGGGACATGTGAGTAAAAGTGTGAGTAAAACACCCTAGCTACTGGTGAATGGGTGGAGGTGGGTGTAGTATGTGGTACATCGGGGGTGGTCTGAGTGCCTCCTCAAGGAAGACAACCCATGGGGTGGTGGTGCGCCGATGCTCATCATGTGGTCGTAGGCTGTCCTGATGCGTGAGATATCCTCCTGATATAGTCGTGGTCGATGATATCCGCCCATGCGTGGTCGGCGCCGTGCTCTCTGTGCTTCTGCCTGGTAGAGCGTGAGCCCTATAGATGGACCTCTCTGATGTGGCTCAGCCCGCTGAAAAAACTGGGTAATGGTTTGCTGGGTACTCACCCGTGGTTGATGTGTGGGCTGGAGTGACCGATCTCGCCTCTCGTATGTTGCTGCGAGGAAGCGTCCCAAGCGTCGCTGGTCTCCCATAGTCATGCATAACGGGAGTGACTCCTCTATCTGGAACTGTGCTCGTAGGTCTAAGTATGCTGGGCATCTGATAACAAAATGCTCCTCACTCTCTACCTCTGTCTGGCATACTGGGAACCACCTCTCCTCACGGGGGACTCCCCTAGACCGACCCCTCTCAATCTCGAGCTGATGTGATGAAACCCGGAGCTGCCCGATGACTACTCGAAGGTGGTGGGGTAGATATGTCTGCATGTATCTCGGAATCTCGATGAAGCCCTCGTCCAATATATGTAGAAAATGCTCACGGTAATAGAGCATTTTCGGTGGCAATGTATCCCTAGGGCTCACCCATGTCCTCTGTATGTATGTATGCCATATCTCCTGACGAATGACCCTATTCCTCTCCTGATGAGAGAGAGAGTAGGTGGGTGCATGAGAGTCGTACTGTAGTGGTGGTAGCCTGTCTATGTCAATGCCGTGGTGGGCCAGCCAAGCTCGTGTCTGTGCATACCATGAGGAGGTGTCTCCTACTAATGCCATGTCCCGTGATGCCTGGAAAGCTCGATAAGCAATGCGCTCTGTATCCATGCTCCGGAGTCTGTGTAATAGGCATACTGTCTCGAATAGTGCCTCAACTAGCATCGGAGGTGTAGCTAGCTCTGCTCTAATGATATCATGTGATACTGAAGGCTTGCTGCGGATAAGTCTGGAAATCACGAGGACCTGTGGCCTCTCTAATGCTGTCCATACTGATGTGGCTAATCCTGGTCCCCATATGGCTGCCCCATACATGAGGGTGGGTGTAACCAAAGTGTCGAAGAGCCACCCCTTTGTGCGGGGCTGGTGGCACTGTCTCTCCATCAAGGCAAGTGCTGCATACCCACGTGTTATGCGGTCACGTGCTGCCTGAGACAAAGAGAAGACCCCTGATGCTGTTGTAAATGTCACTCCCAAGTAAACATATGATCCGACCACCTCAATCGGTCCACCTGCTGCTGTGAACAAACTATGTCTGCGTACTTGTGCTGATGTATGAAAGATCATGACCTTGGTTTTACCAAGGTTCACAGATAACCCTCTGTGTGTGCAAAAGTCATCTAGGCCATGTAGATGCTGCTGTAGACCTTCTGCAGACTCTGAAACCAGTACAATGTCATCAGCGTATAGAAGAATATGGACAGTGGACCCACGTACCTCAATGCCATCACCCCTTGCTGCTGTATGTAGTCCACTATCTCATCAATGTAGAGACCAAAGAGGGTGGGTGAAAGAGGGCATCCTTGCTTCACCCCGATAGTGCTAGCAAGTGGATGAGATAAGCCCCCCGGACATCTGACTTTGCCAGATACTCTCTCGTATAAGGCGTAGATCCCCCATATCATCTCCTCTAGAGCTCCGATATCAAGTAGTCGTCTGAAGAGTCGTCCCCTCGGAACGGTGTCAAATGCTTTGCGGAAGTCCACAACGCAGCAATATAATCTCCTCTTCCTCACCCTTGCCTGGTCGATCAGGCATCTCAGAGTGAAGATGTGGTCAATGGTAGAGTAATCTCGTCTGAAGCCTAAAATGCGTAGGTGCTTCCGTAGCTCGCGGCAATCTACATCATACCAGCGGTTCTGAGGCATGGAACCTTTGCGTGGAGGGTGTATATATGTGCGGTGTGGGAAACTGCAGAGAGCTGAGTCGTGTAGGATGGTGGTGAACTGTGATGTAAGTGTATCCAAGGGTGAGAGTGGATCGAGGGAGAGTAGGCGGGTGTGTAAATGGTGTGCATAAACGTGTGAGAGCTCGTGTGTGAAGTGTATCGTGATGTGTGTCTTAGTGGGTGAGGGAGGGTCTAATGGAATAGGAGATGAGAGTGTGAATGTGATAAATGTATGGTCAGCACCAAGTGGGCGTCGTCCAATAGTAAGTGAGGTGATGAGTGAAGCTCCAGAGGTGGTACCCAAAATGTAGTCCAGTGTGCTCTCGCCTCCCCCGTGAGGGAAGCAAGTAAGTCCGCCCGAACCTGGCCAACGATGCATCCCGTTATATATAACGAGCTGATGTCGGCTGTCTAGCTCAAGTAGATGTCTGCCATACCTTATGGTATCCTGACCCATATCTGGCGATACTCTGCCGGTGCTCATCTCCTCTGGGTCTCTGGCTCTCATGAGATGTGGGTGATCCATGTCATATGCATCGCACTGATGTGACTGAGTGCGTCCATTGAAGTCCCCCCATGAGGAAGACTTCACCTAGTGTGCTGAAATGTAGTATCTCATCTGAAAGTGCTGTGTATGGTTAGTCTCTGTCTCGGATCGGTCCCCCAAGATCCTGTCCTGCGTATCGAGATCCCCCTGGAGGGAAGTAGCATATAGCAATGTAAATCCGGCTCCCCTGTGCTATCTCCATGCGAACCCACATATATCGTGCCTCCTCATCTCTTCCGATAATATGGATCCGGCTCTGTATCTCTTGTCTAAATACGATGGCCACCCACCCGACCCTCTCGTTGTACTCTGTCTCGTCGTGGTCCGGAATGCAGATTCCCAATGAAAGCCTGCAATGCGAGGTAGGCCTCTCTCAGGGCTTTCATGGGTCTCAGTGATGAAAGCAAAGTCATGTGACTCCAAGATCTCCTCGAGTCTATCTGGCCGCGTCCAGAGTGCCCCGTTGCAGTTCCACACTGCTCCTCTGAGTGGTGCCTCCAGGTGTAATGATGTCTCATAGGCCGCGTTGCCCTATTTGATAGGGCGTCCGTCTATGAAGACCTTACCATCACGGTAAAAGGCCTTCCTTCCCTCTCGATATGCCTGGAGTATCTGTGGCATGCAAGCACGTCTATGTGCTACCTGTATCCTCGTGAGGTCCTCATCCATGTAAAAGGTGCCGCCGGGTAGTCCACGTAGTACTGATCGGCGTCTAAAAAAGGATGTCCGTGTCTCTTCGGAGCTCATCTGAAGGATGAGTGCTCGCGAACGGGATGTATCCCTCCCAACACGCCATGCGCATGTGAAGGGCATGCTCTTGTATCCAAGTCGACGGCAAATGTCGGTGGCGTCCGCCTCCGGTGATGCTCCCTCGGGTAGACCCGTAATCCGAATGTGGAGTCTTCGAATGTGTCGAAGTCTCTCCTCCTCTAGTGTATCCTGAACCCGGGTCAGCTCTTCTTTCTTCACGTCTTCCTTGACTTCCTTCCTCACTTCTTCCTTGACCTCCTTTTTAATATGTTTACTTACTACTTCCACCCAACTATTTTGTGTCGCTTCCATCTCTGATTTGATGTGTTCTTGCATATCCATTTTCCAATTATTCTTGATTTCCTCTTTTAAGTCATCTAGCTTTGTGATCTCTCCTTCTTCTTGGGAAACCTTGAGCTGAATGATTTCTTCTCGAAGTTTATGTGTCTAAGCTTTCCATTCATCTCGGTCTTCTTCAAGAATTTTGACACGCTCTTCTAGGGTTCTGATTCTGTTTATGGCCTTCCTCATTTCTTGATTGAGTACTCTGTCTGCCTCCTTCTTTGCCTCTCTAATTGCTTTAGCTATCATGTCCTCCGCTTCTTGTTTTTCCAATCGTGCCATGTTGTTGTCTGCTTATATATTTAACAGATGAAAGTGCTGTCCACTGTAGGCAAAACCCTAACACCTCGTAGTCATGTTTCACGAGCAGAACAATTTGTTCAAACAACTCCCGGGTGCGAGTTATTCAGATCTACTGTACTGTACTGTACTGTTGTTCGTGTCAGAGCCAGAGCTACTGTATGATCGCGTCACAGAAGCCAGATCGCGTCAGATCTGCATGCCACAGGTGTCAGATGCATGCGACAGAGGCGTCAGATGCAGGTGTCAGAGCCGTCAGGTGCTCGCGTCAGAGGCGTCAGACGCGTCAGATGTTCGCGTCAGAGGAATAAGGTGCGTCAGCTGCACGCGTCAGACGTGTCAGATGCACACGTCAGGCGCGTCAGCTGCACGCGTCAGACGCGTCAGATGCATGCATCAGGTGCACGCATCAGACACGTGAGAGAGAGAGAGAGAAAGAGAGAGAGAGAGAGAGAGAGAGAGAGAGAGAGAGAGAGAGAGAGAGAGAGAGAGAGAGAGAGAGAGAGAGAGAGAGAGAGAGAGAGAGAGAGAGAGAGAGAGAGAGAGAGAGAGAGAGAGAGAGAGAGAGAGAGAGAGAGAGAGAGAGAGAGAGAGAGAGAGAGAGAGAGAGAGAGAGAGAGAGAGAGAGAGAGAGAGAGAGAGAGAGAGGGAGGGAGGGAGGGAGGGAGGGGGGGAGGAGGGAGGGAGGGGGGAGGAGGGGGGGAGGAGGGAGGGAGGGGGGGAGGAGGGAGGGAAGGGGGGGAGAGAGAGAGAGAGAGAGAGAGAGAGAGAGAGAGAGAGAGAGAGAGAGAGAGAGAGAGAGAGAGAGAGAGAGAGAGAGAGAGAGAGAGAGAGAGAGAGAGAGAGAGAGAGAGAGAGGGAGGGAGGGAGGGAGGGAGGGAGGGAGGGAGGGAGGGAGGGAGGGAGGGAGGGAGGGAGGGAGGGAGGGAGGGAGGGAGGGAGGGAGGGAGGGAGGGAGGGAGGGAGGGAGGGAGGGAGGGAGGGAGGGAGGGAGGGAGGGAGGAGGGAGGGAGGGAGGGAGGGAGGGAGGGAGAGAGAGAGAGAGAGAGAGAGAGAGAGAGAGGGAGAGAGAGAGAGAGAGAAAGAAAGAAAGAAAGTGTGTTTACGTCTATTAGGAGGCCGAACTCGGCCTATGAGACAAAACGATGTACATGGGTGTATCTTCTGTCTATCATAGAAGATAAAAGTGCTGAAAAAGAAACTGGTAAAGCTGATACATATCTGCGTGATATGCATGTGGAGATACGCATGAAAGTGGGGGGTGTATGGAGTGCGATATCTATGATAGTCTATATGCAAGGGGTGGTACAACAAGCATGAGAATGCATCTCAAACGACTAACTAGCTCCATCCTGTGCTAGTTGGCGGGTGTAAGATGTGATACATAGGTGGAGGTGGAGTCAGGGCCATCGTGATAGCTGAAGCGGGATCAGCCATCATCTGGAATCGTCTCTCCTCCATTGCGCGATGGCGATGAGCCTGGATCTTTGCAATCTGATGTCGGTGAAGTCTCGACGCCCTATATCCTGTAGCTTGGGGTTGTCTCCCAGCTCGAGAAGTCTGAGCCTGCTCAAGAGTCACCCCTCTCGGTGTGTGGGCTGAGGGGGGGAGGGCTGAAGCACGTCCTGGAAGAAAGAACTCAGTGAGGTGACTCCCTCTTATATGGCCTGCCACAGTAGGCTCGAGTAGGGAATCTCTGTGACTCTGTATCTCTACTAGGAATCGCCCGAGCTGTCGCTGGTCTCTAGAGTCCATGATCTCTCGGAGGGTGGGCTGCCGTATAAATAGAATCCCGTATCTGCCTCTGATGCCATCATATGCGCTACATCTGCATACAAAGTGCTCCTCATCCTCCATCTCTACTCTGCAAACCCTGCATATCCGCTCCTCTCTGGGAATGTCTGCGGCTCTGCCGTCTCAATCTCTAGTCTATGTGATGAGACTCTCAATTGGCCAATCGCTACCCTCGAGCTATGAGGCATGTAAGTATCCATGTAACGTGGCCGCCCGATGAAACCGTCAGCTAGAATGTCTAAGAACTGGTCTCGATAGTGCGATAGTCTGGATCCCATGTGTGGTGTGTGCCATGTGTGACTAATGTAGAGCTGCCAAAGATCGTGTCTCAGCACAACATTCCTCTCATGGCGAGAGAGGTGGATGTGAGGTGAGTCTGGGTCGTACTGAAAAGGCGGCAATCTGTCCATATCAAGCCCATGACTATCAAACCATACTCTAACCTGAGTGTACCAAGCTCTCTCATATCCTGACTCTGATATCTGTATAGATGCCTCAAAAGCTCTGCGTGTGAGTCTGTATGTAGGGAGCTCCCTCATTCTTTGAATAAAGCAGATAGTCTAGAATAGTGCATCTACTACCATGGGTGGTGCAGCTAGCTCTGCCCCGATGATGTCATGTGGTACCGACGGTTTCCCGCGAAATAGTCGTGAGATCATACGTACTTGGGGCCTCTCGATCGCACTCCATTGGGTGACTGTGAGGCCTGGGGCCCAAACTGTCGCAGCATACATCATAGCTGGTCTGACTAGTGTGTCAAATAGCCATCCCTTCGTGCGGGGCTCCTGGAAGTGTGCCTGGTGACATCTCCGCTCTAACATGGCTAAAGCTTCATATCCTCGTGTGAGTCTATCGGTGGCTGCCTGTCTCATGCTGAAGGGGCCAGGTAAGCTCGTCAATGTGACTCCGAGGTAGACATAGGAAGTGACCACCTCAATCTGTCCACCGCTGGCTGTGAATCCTGCACCATTCCTCACCATGGGGGAGGTGTGGAAGAGAGAGAGAGAGAGAGAGAGAGAGAGAGAGAGAGAGAGAGAGAGAGAGAGAGAGAGAGAGAGAGAGAGAGAGAGAGAGAGAGAGAGAGAGAGAGAGAGAGAGAGAGAGAGAGAGAGAGAGAGAGAGAGAGAGAGAGAGAGAGAGAGAGAGAGAGAGAGAGAGAGAGAGAGAGAGAGAGAGAGAGAGAGAGAGAGAGAGAGAGAGAGAGAGAGAGAGAGAGAGAGAGAGAGAGAGAGAGAGAGAGAGAGAGAGAGAGAGGGAGGGAGGGAGGGAGGGAGGGAGGGGGGGAGGGGGGGAGGGGAGGAGGGGGGAGGGGGAGGGGGAGGGGGAGGGGGAGGGGGAGGGGGAGGGGGAGGGGGAGGGGGAGGGGGAGGGGGAGGGGGCGGGGGGGGGGAGGGGGAGGGGGGGGGGGGGGGGGGGGGGGGAGGGGGAGGGGGAGGGGGAGGGGGAGGGGGAGGGGGAGGGGGAGGGGGAGGGGGAGGGGGAGGGGGAGGGGGAGGGGGAGGGGGAGGGGGAGGGGGAGGGGGAGGGGGGGGGGGGGGGGAGGGAGGGAGGGAGGGAGGGAGGGAGGGAGGGAGGGAGGGAGGGAGGGAGGGAGGGAGGGAGGGAGGGAGGGAGGGAGGGAGGGAGGGAGGGAGGGAGGGAGGGAGGGAGGGAGAGAGAGAGAGAGAGAGAGAGAGAGAGAGAGAGAGAGAGAGAGAGAGAGAGAGAGAGAGAGAGAGAGAGAGAGAGAGAGAGAGAGAGAGAGAGAGAGAGAAAAGAAAGAAAGAAAGAAAGTGTTTTTACGTCTATTAGGAGGCCGAACTCGGCCTATGAGACAAATCGATGTACATGGGTGTATCTTCTGTCAATCAGAAAAGATAAAAGTGCTGAAAAGAAACTGGTTAAGCTGATATAGATCTCCGTAGTATGCGTGTGGGGATACCCATGAAAATGGTGGGGGGTGTATGGAGTGCGATATCTATGATAGTCTATATGCAAAAGGGTAGTACAACAACCATGAGAATGCATCTAAAACGACTACTAGCTCCATCCTGTGCTAGTGGGTGGGTGTAATATGTGATACATAGGTGGAGGTGGAGTCAGGGCCACCCTGATGGCTGCAACGGGATCGGCCATCATCTGGGATCGTCTCTCCTCCATGGCGCGATGGTCACAAGCTTGGATCTCCGCAATCTGGTGTTGGTGAAGTCTCGGGGCCCGATATCCTATAGCACGGGGTCGTCTCCTAGCTCGAGATATCTGAGCCTGCTGAAGAGTCACCCCGCTCGGTGTGTGGGCTGAGGGGGGGAGGGCTGCAGCACGTCGTGGAATAAAGAAGTCAGTGAGCTGACTCTGTCTCCCTCCTGTGTGGAGTGCTACAGTAGGCTGGAGTAGGGAATCTCTGTGACTCTGTATCTCTAGTAAGAATCGCCCGAGCTGTCGCTGGTCTCTAGAGTCCATGATCTCTCGGAGGGTGGGCTGCCCTGCAAACAGAGTCTCGTATCTGCCTCTGATGCCATCATATGCGCTACATCTGCATACAAAGTGCTCCTCATCCTCCATCTCTACTCTGCATACTCTGCATATCCGCTCCTCTCTGGGAATGTCTGCGGCTCTGCCCGTCTCAATCTCGAGTCGGTGTGATGAGACTCTCAGCTGGCCAATCGCTACCCTCGAGCTATGAGGCATGTGAGTATCCATGTAGCGTGGTCGCTGGATGAAACCGTCAGCTAGTATGTCTATGAACTGGTCTCGATAATGCGATAGTCTCGATCCCATGTGTGGTGTGTGCCATGTCTGACTAATGTAAAGCTGCCAGAGATCCTGTCTGAGCACAACATTCCTCTCACGACGAGAGAGGTGGATGTGAGGTGAATCTGGGTCATACTGAAAAGGCGGCAATCTGTCCATATCAAGTCCATGACTATCAAACCAGACTCTAACCTGAGTGTACCAAGCTCTCTCATATCCTGACTCTGATATCTGTATAGATGCCTCAAGAGCTCTGTGTGTGAGTCTATCTGTAGGGAGGTCCCTAATCCTCTGAATAAAGCAGATAGTCTGGAATAGTGCCTCTACTGCCATGGGTGGTGCAGCTAGCTCTGCCCTGATGATGTCATGTGGCACCGACTGTTTCCCACGAAATAATCGCGAGATCATACGTACCTGTGGCCTCTCGATCGCACTCCACTGGGTGACTGTGAGACCTGGGGCCCAAACCGTCGCGGCATACATCATAGCTGGTCTGACGAGTGTGTCAAATAGCCAGCCCTTCGTGCGGGGCTCCTGGAAGTGTGCTTGGTGACATCTCCGCTCTAACATGGCTAAAGCTGCATATCCGCGTGTGAGTCTATCGGTGGCTGCCTGTCTCATGCTGAAGGGGCCAGGCAAGCTCGTGAATGTGACTCCGAGATAGACATAGGAAGTGACCACCTCAATCTGTCCACCACCAGCTCTGAATCCTGCTCCATTCCTCACCATGGGGGAGGTGTGGAAGATCATGACCTTGGTCTTGCCAAGGTTTACTGTCAAGCCCCTCTGTGTACAAAACTCATCCAGGGCCTCAAGGTGGCGCTTGTAATCCCTCGGGTGACTCTGAAATCAAGACAATGTCATCGGCATATAATAAAATGTGGACATGTGTACCTGCGAGGTCTGCACCCTCTCCTCCAGCTCGGAGAATGTAGTCCTCAATCTCGTCAATGTAGAGACCAAATAGAGTGGGAGAGAGTGGGCAGCCTTGCTTAACACCGATGGTGCTAGCAATGGCCTCAGACATACCTCCTGGACACCGTACCCTCCCAGTCACCTGCTCATAGAGTGCATAGATGGCCCAAATCATCCCTGATGGTACTCCCAAGCTCTGGAGGCGCTGGAAGAGAGAGAGAGAGAGAGAGAGAGAGAGAGAGAGAGAGAGAGAGAGAGAGAGAGAGAGAGAGAGAGAGAGAGAGAGAGAGAGAGAGAGAGAGAGAGAGAGAGAGAGAGAGAGAGAGATAAAGAAAGAAAGTTTTTTTACGTCTATGATAGGCCAAAGTCGGCCTATGAGACAAAACATAAGATACATGATACGGATGTCATCCGGCTGTCACAAAACTAAAGTAAGATCATAAAAAGCTAATACAATCTAGTCTCCAACATATGTGGTAAAATACTAAGGCTGATGGAGCCCTATCCCTGGGGGTATATGCATGTCTATATGCTGAGGGCAATACAATCATGAAGATGCATCTATCTACTAGCTCCATCCAGTGGTAATGGAGGGGTGGAGGATGTGATACATAGGTGGAGCCGGTGCTAGAGCTTTCTGTATGAAAGCTATATGATCTGCTCTCATCAGCGCTACTCGCTGCGCAGTCGCCTCGAGATGTCCGGCTCGAATCTCCTCTATCTGGCGATGGTATAGCCTAACTCCTCTGAGCGCTGTGACTCGTGGTCGTCGTCTAGCTCGACTCACCTCAGCCTGCTGTAGAGTCACTCCTCGCTGGAATCAGGTGGGGAGGGGACTCTAGACCTCTGGAAAAAATTAGAGAGAGAGAGAGAGAGAGAGAGAGAGAGAGAGAGAGAGAGAGAGAGAGAGAGAGAGAGAGAGAGAGAGAGAGAGAGAGAGAGAGAGAGAGAGAGAGAGAGAGAGAGAGAGAGAGAGAGAGAGAGAGAGAGAGAGAGAGAGAGAGAGAGAGAGAGAGAGAGAGAGAGTCATATTAACGTCTTCTGGAGGCCAAACTTGGCCTATGAGACAAAAACCATGTACAAGTGTAGTAGCCATGTGTAGAAAATGAAATGAAATAAAAAAAAGCGATCTAGGGCTGGTAAAAGGCTGGGGAGACGTGGCTCTGACTCAGCAGATAGTGGCCACCTAATACAAAGGGATCCATAATATGAGTGAGTAAAACACCTTAGCTACTGCTGATGGGGGGAGGTGGGTGTAGTATGTGGTACATCGGTGGTGGTCTGAGTGCCTCCTGAAGGAAAACAGCCCAGGGGGTGGTGGTACGCCTATGCTCCATCATGTGGTCGTAGGCTGTCCTGATGCGTGAGATATCCTCCTGATATAGTCGCGGTCGACAATGTCCTACCATGCATGGTCGGCGCCGTGCTCTCTGTGCTGCGGCTTGGTGGAGCGTGAGCCCTATAGAAGGACCTCTCTGATGTAGCTCAGCTCGCTGAAAGGACTGGGTAATGGTATGCTCGGTACTCACCCGTGGCTGATGTGTGGGCTGTAGTGACCGCTCTCGCCTCTCATATGCTGCTGTGAGGAAGCGCCCCAAGCGTTGCTGGTCTCCCATAGTCATGCATAACTGGAGTGACTCCTCTAGCTGAAACTGTGCTCGTAGGTCTAAGTATGCTCGGCATCTGATAACAAAATGCTCCTCACTCTCAACCTCTGTCTAGCATACTGGGCACCACCTCTCCTCTCGGGGGACTCCCCTCTCAATCTCAAGTTGATGTGATAAGACCCGGAGCTTCCGAATGACGACTCGGAGGTGGTGGGGAAGGTATGTCTGCATGTATCTCGGGATCTCGATGAAGCCCGCGTACGATATATGTAGAAAATGCTCGCGGTAATAGAGCATTTTCGGTGGCAGTGTATCCCTAGGGCTCACCCATGTCCTCTGTATGTATGTATGTATGCCATATCTCCTGACGAATGACCCTATTCCTCTCTTGATGAGAGAGCGAGTAGGTGGGTGCATATGAGTAGTACTGTAGTGGTGGTAGCTTGTCTATGTCAAGGCCATGGTGGGCGAGCCAGTCTCGTGTCTGTGCATACCATGAGGAGGTGTCGCCTGCTAATGCCATATCATGTGATGCCTCGAAAGCCTGATAAGCAATGCGCTTTATATCCATGCTCCGAAGTCTATGTAATAGGCATACTGTCTGGAATAGTGCCTCAACTAGCATCAGTGGTGCAGCGAGCTCTGCTCTAATGATATCATGTGGTACGGAAGGCTTGCTACGGATAAGTCTGGCAATCATGAGGATCTGTGGCTTCTCTAATGTTGTCCATACTGATGTAGCTAATCCCGGCCCCCATATGGCTGCCCCATACATGAGCACTGGCGTAACCAAAGTGTCAAAGAGCCACCCCTTTGTGCGGGGCTCCTGAAAATATGCCTGGTGGCACTGTCTCTCCATCAAGGCTAGTGCTGCGTACCCACGTGTGATGCCACGAGCTGCCTGAGACATAGAGAAGACCTCTGATGCTGTTGTAAATGTCACTCCCAAGTAAACATATGATCCGACCACCTCGATCGGTCCACCTGCTGCTGCGAACGAACTATGTCTGCGTACCTGTGCTGATGTGTGAAAGATCATGACCTTGGTTTTACCAAGGTTCACAGATAACCCTCTCTGGCTGCAAAAGTCATCTAGGCCATGTAGATGATGTTGTAGACCTTCTGCAGACTCTGAAACCAATACAATATCATCAACGTATAAAAGAATATGGACAGTGGATCCTTGTACCTCAATGCCATGCCCCCCCCCCCCCCCCCCCCCCCCCCCTGCTGCGGTATGAAGTCCACTATCTCATCAATGTAGAGACCAAAGAGGGTGGGTGAAAGAGGGCATCCTTGCTTCACCTTTGATAGTGCTAGCAAGTGGATCAGATAAGCCCCTTGGGCATCTGACTCTACCAGATACTCTGTCGTATAAGGCGTACATCCCCCATATCATCTCCTCCGGAGCTCCGATATCAAGTAGTCGTCTGAAGAGTCGGTCCCTGGGAACAGTGTCAAATGCTTTACGGAAGTCCACAAAGCAAGAATATAATCACCTCTTCCTCACCCTTGCCTGGTCGATCAGGCATCTCAGAGTGAAGATGTGGTCAATAGTAGAGTAATCTCGTTTGAAACTTGCCTATCCTGGAGCCCTGATACCCTTCCTCTCAGCGAGAGTACTCAACTCTGTCTCTAGTACCGCCCCATATAACTTGGCCAATATAGGGCCAATCATGATCGTCCGGTATGTATCTGGATCCATAGTATCCCCTGACTTATGAATGGGCACTATGGTGTGCTCAGTCCATGAGTCCGGGAACCCTTCAACCAATGCACGGTTGAAGAGGTGGGCAATGAGCGGTGCGAGAGTCATGCCTCCATAGATGAGGTGCTCTGCCTGTAAACCGAAATGGTCATTGGCCCTGCCATGTTGGAGCCGGGCAATAGCGCGCCCCACCATAATGGGTGTGAGAAGTCAGAGGTAGTAGGACGTGAGCTCTGCGGTCTGGGAATGGGGGGCTGGTATGGGATCTCGTATAGACTCCGTGCATAGCTCTGCCACGTGCTCGAGTCTCGGATAGGTGTCTGCTGTCTCCTCTCTCTCAGATGTCGCCACGCCACTCCAGTGTCTCGACTCATGAGCAAATGGTAAATATCCCAATACTGTCTCTCCTCCCAATCTCGCCGTTTGCGGCGAGTAAGGCTCTGCATACGACGTTGTGCCTGTGTGTGTGTAATATCTCCTCTATGCTCTAAAATCCGTAGGTGCTTCCGTAGCTCACGACAATTTGCATCATACCAGCGGTTCTGGGGCATGGATCCTGTGCGTGGAGGGTGCATATGTGTGCGGTGTGGGAAGCTGCGGAGAGCTGAGTCCTGTAGGATGGTGGTGATCTGTGATGTAAGTGTGTCCAAAGGTGAGAGTGGATCGAGGGAGAGTAGGTGGGTGTGTAAATGGTGTGCATAAACGTGTGAGAGCTCGTGTGTGAAGTGTATCGTGGTATATGTGTCAGTGGGTGAGGGAGGGTCTAATGGAATCGGAGATGAGAGAGTGAGTGTGATAAATGTATGGTCAGCACCAAGCGGACATCGTCCAATACTAAGTGAGGGGATGAGTGAAGCTCTAGAGGTGGTACCCAAAATGTAGTCGACTGTGCTCTCACCTCCCTCGTGAGGGAAGCAAGTAAATCCGCCCGAGCCAGGCCAATGATTCATCCCGTTATATATAACGAGATGATGTCGACTGCCTAGCTCGAGTAGATGTCTTCCATAGCCGGTGGTGTCCTGACCCATGTCTGCCGATACTCTACTAGTGCTCATCTCATCCGGGTCTTTGACCCTCATGAGATGTGGGTGATCCATGTCATATGCCTCGCACTGATGTGATTGAGTGTGGCCATTGAAGTCCCCCATAAGGAAGACTTCACCTAGTGTGCTGTAATGTAGTATCTCCTCTGAAAGCGCTGCTTATGGTGAGTCTCTGTCTCGGGTCGGTCCCCCAAGATCCTGTCTTGCGTATTGAGACCTTCCTCGTGGGAAGTAGCATATAGCAATGTAAATCCAACCCCCTTGTGCTATCTCCATGCGAACCCACATGTATCGTGCCTCCTCATCTCTACCTATAATATGGATCCGACTTTGTATCTCCTGTCGAAATATGATGGCCACTCCTCTCGATCCTCGTGCTGTACTCTGTCTCATCGTGGTCGTGAATGTAGATTCCCAATGGAAACCTGTAATGCGTGGTAAACCTCTCTCTGGGCTCTTGTGTGTCTCTGTGATGCACGCAAAGTCATGTGATGCTAGGATCTCCTCGAGTCTTTCTGGTCGCGTCCAGAGTGCCCTGTTGCAGTTCCATACTGCTCCTCTGAGTGGTGTCTCCTGGTGTAGTGATGTCTCATAGGCCGCGTGGCCCTATTTGATAGGGCGTCCATCTATGAAGACCTTACCATCCCGGTAAAAGGCCTTTCTCCCCTCTCGGCGTGCCTGGAGTATCTCTAGCATGCAAGCGCGTCGGTGTGCCACCTGCATCCTCGTGAGGTCCTCGTCCATGTAGAGGGCGCCGCGTGGTAGTCCACGTAGTATTGAGAACGCAGTCCGTGCCTCGTCGGAGCTCATCTTAAGGATGAGTGCTCGCAAACGCGATGTATCCCTCCCAACCCTCCATGCGCCTGTGAAGGGCATGCTCTCGTATCCAAGTTGACGACAAATGTCAGTTGCATCGGCCTCTGGTGATGCTCCCTCAAGTAGGCCTGTAATCCGAATGTGAAGTTTTCGAGTGTGTCGAAGCCTCTCCTCCGCAAGTGTATCCTGGACTCGTGTGAGTTCTTCTTTTTGCACGTCTTCCCTAACTTCCTTCTTAACCCTTCTGTGTACTACTTCCACCCACGACTCTCGAGTGGATTCTACCTCCGTTTTGATTTTCTTCTTTATTTGTTCTTTGAGTGTCTCCACGTTGGAGATCTCTCCCTCTTCTTTCAGGTGCTCATAGGCTGTCCTCCAATTGTCTCGTTCTTCTGTGAGAGTCTTTACTTGTTCCTCGAGCCCTTTGACTTTATCCATTACTTGTTCTTCAAGTCCTTTGAACTTTTCCATCATTTTTCGTATCTCCATATTGAGGTTGCGGTCTGCTTCCTTTTTGGCCTCCTTGAGAGCTTTAGCAATAAGCTCATCCACTTCCCTCCTGTCCATGGGAGCCATTCTAGTTAGGGTTAGGGTTAGGGTTACGGTTGGGTTGGGGTTGGATTTGGGATTTAGGGTTTTGGCACTTAGGATTAAGGTTTCGGTGTCTTAGGGTTAGGCTTGGTTTTTGCTAGGGTTTCGGGTTTGGGTTAAGGTTTGGGTGTGGGATTAGGGTTAGGTTTTTGGGTAGGGGGCAAGTCATACATTCGGTCTCCAAAGCGGATGGGGCTGGTTAGGGTTTCGGCAAGGGCGGCAGTGGGGGTGTGTGGGAGCGGGCGGCTGGCTGTAGGGCGGGAGGGTGCGGGCGGAGCTACACGTGGAGTATGGAGAGGGTAAGCAGGCAGGTGACGGCAGCGCAGGTGCAGATCTGGCAGGAGATAGCACGACAGCAGCAGACTGGACCTGATGGGCGCGATCAGCAGCAGCAGGGCAGTGTGAGAGAAGCAGCAAGGCTAGGGTTAGGGTTAGGGTTACGGTTGGTTTGGGGTTGGGTTTGGGATTTAGGGTTTTGGCACTTAGGATTAAGGTTTCGGTGTCTTAGGGTTAGGCTTGGTTTCTGCTAGGGTTTTGGGTTTGGGTTAAGGTTTGGGTGTGGGATTAGGGTTAGGTTTTTGGGTAGGGGGCAAGTCATACTTTCGGTCTCCAAAGCGGATGGGGCTGGTTAGGGTTTCCGCATGGGCGGCAGTGGGGATGTGTGGAAGCGGGCGGCTGGCTGTAGGGCGGGAGGGTGCGGGCGGAGCTACACGTGGGGTATGGAGAGGGTAAGCAGATCTGGCAGGTGACGGCAGC